>WWET01001240.1:376297-409379 GCA_011038615.1 Limnodynastes dumerilii
ATCCTCTTTAATACAAGGAATGTGGAGGGTCAAGACCACTAAAACGGTCTGATCCTCCTTCCCTATCCTAACACCCTTAGTTTGTTGCAATGTTGTTTGAATAGTAAATTTACCTATTATATGTTATGGCCCCATAACAGTTTCTGCTGTTGAATATTTGTTGCAGTAATTATAAATAATAATAATTTTAATATTATTAATAATAACATTAATTGTATAACAAATTCTGTTTTAACTCACTAGTAATTTTGATGTTTTGTAGAAAAAAAATGTATTCAATGTTTGGGCACTACAGGAATAAATGGCTGATTCTAATATACTTAAAATCTTGTTTGTTTGTTTTTGCATTTCATTTTTATCAAGAGGAATACCAGCAAATTCAAACAAACAGTTATCAGTTGATCTTGTGGTCACAGTGTAAATCAGTTGCATATAGCAAATCAAATGGTGAAGTAGTAGAGCAATCCATTAATGTCTAATAGGAGCTGACTGAGCTCTAGTGAAGGTACCAATTTATTGGCATGAAAATTTTTAAAATCTCATCTTGCAGCGACTTTGTATTCCACATTTATGATTTATATGCCTCTGTATTCTGGTGATTGCCACACAGTGATCACTTGCTCAATGGCAAGGGCAGAGAAGGGGGGGGGAATAAGGGGCAGCCTTGTTGGGCATGACCCTAACTGTCCCTTTTAATTGTTGTTCTCTGCAGTAGCTTCCACTTTAGTACCATTAACACTCTATTCAGCCTTTGGGTTTCTGGGACCCGAGTGCATGATTTGCTTCTATTATCCATGGACTCCCTAACTAATTGCTTAAGGATCAGTTTCAGTAGGGAATTAAAATTAAACATTAAAACTGTTGCTTCTTCTATTAGAACTTTCAATACACTCTTCTCAATTGACAAAGTTAATATTAAAGTTTTGTTTACATGAATACAATATAATAAATTAGTTATATAATAACTAATATTACTCATGGCTACCTGGCCTATAAAACCCTTGCCTTTAAGTTTAGATGACTAATTCAGAAATCTCCCTTTAATAATAATTTTATGTACTATTATTAAAGATATATGAAGTCAACATGCTATATGGATGATAAACTTTATTCATTTCAAAAAAGTTGAAGTTTTACTGTTACAGATTTCTTATGAAAAAAAAGTTAATTATGTGCTAAAAATCTCCATGTCTTAGCTTTATTTACACCCCACAACTATTTAATTCTCCCATCACTAGGAGTAAGCATCTCACCACACAAAATACGCGGTTAAGGGAGGCACGGGGGAGATCTTCAGAATCCAAGGTCTTGCTAGAAGTGCTGGTCAAAATATAAAGTAAGTAAGTTAATAACTACTAATACATTGGACTAAGGAATAAATGACAAAGCTCAAATACTCACAATATAAAATAAAGAACCCAAAGATCAATAATTAAATAACAAAAAATATGAAATGAGTACAGTAGGAATACATTTGTGTATAAGGGTCTCATAAGTATTTCAAATAAGTGACTAAGAACAAAAGCAAAATAGCTTTCTCGAATACAACTCTATTGTAAATATGAAGATCAAAGTATTAACATAAATAATATTCAATAAAGAACTAAAAATAGCCTGTCTAAAAATCAAATCCAACAAGCTGATGTCCTTTATCACCATACTCTATGCTTGATGGAGCATACACACTATTTATTGAATGATCTTAAAACCATGTAGTGTGCCCAGATTAAGCTAAAGATGCCCCCTGTGTCTAAAGTTGGTAATACATGTGGCATAGTAACTTCTTAGCATGGTTTTTTTTCATCTTTCTTGAAAAATAATACTTAAAAAAAATATATTAAAAAAAGTTCTTCAAGAAACTGAAATTATTGGGGCTTGTACATTAAACTGTAGATCTACCTTAAGATTTCAAAGGTAATATCTTCAGTAAATCATTATAATAATCCACTATATATATTCGTAGCGCTCAACAGTTTTATCAGTTTTATAACATTAGTGTAAGTGATGATCGTTAATAAGTAGGCAAAGTTTTAAACATTTATACGGGGAAAAGGTGGCTTTAAATGTAGTGCTTAGAATTTTAAAGTGTCATAAAACAAAAAGCAAAACGTAACAACCCAAACTGTTATGTGCTTGCTACCTCATGGTGCACAAAAACTCCAATAACAAATGTATTATTCTGAGGATTTTACAATTGGTCTTATATGGTGTGTTTAAAATCATTAGTAGTGAAAAGATACTAATAGAAATTTACTTCAAGGTGTTCTTTTCTTTAGACGCTGTGCTTAGTGCTCCAGTATTACCAGTGATAATACTACTCGTAAAACCCTAGGGCCGGATCCAGACCTCGGAAGAAGAGCATGAACTCCCCTGTCACTCCTCTCTCTTGTGCGGACTTTAGGTGACATAAGGCAGTCTTAAGTCACCTGTACAGATAAGTGGTCAGCACAACTGTTGATCCACACGTGCTCCTAAAACCGACACCTACTGTACAATTTAAATGCCCTCGCCACCCACATTACGGAGTTTAGGTGGGTGGAGGGCATGTGCCACCTGATGCGGGTCTCCAGGCGTACGGAACTAAGTTTCATCCACCTGGAGATCCATTGCAGCATGTGCATTGCCAGTAACACAGTAAAATTAGGCATTTAGCATGCAAAATTTGGCTGTCTTTCGGCAGTCTGGATCCGGTCCCTGGTTATGAACAACCGAGGGTCAATAATTAGCCTGAGGAGAGTTAAACCCTGGGGTTGTGGACAGGGGCAGATCTATAATTTTATTTTAGGAGGGGCGGTTTAATGATCAGTTTGAATCACTCCCCTTATTTAAAATTGACTCCACCCCTTATTCTTTTTCTCCACCCACTATCTTTATCATATGCTATAGAGCTCTCTCTTCCCTATATAAACTTCACTCAATTGTTCCCTCTATAGTTCCCTTAAAAATCACCCCTCTCTAAATCCGCCCCTGCACACTTGGGGATAATGGGCCGTATTCAGAGATCCGTTTTTATTATGTACGCAATTATATGCATGGCTGGAGCAAGGTAGCACCCACCAACAACCCCGACACTCCCCTCTCCCGGACGTGCTGTTGAGTACCTAGACCACTCTGTGCTTTACGCGTGTACTTATGTGCATATATGAGCTCCATCTGTGCTATTCTTTATAACTACGCCTCCATGTGCTCATTCAAATGCCTCCACCCACCCACTTTTATGTAAATTTTCCTGTGTCAGATTTCCGTGCGTATGAGCCCAAGTGTGATTCATGTGTACATCCATTAGGCACTTATGTGTGTATAATCTCCGTAAAGTAATTAAAGTTACTACGCATGCGCGTAAAAATACGCACACAACTCCAATAGAAAACGGATCTCTGAATACGGTCCAATGGGATGTATTCACACCTAAGAGTGAGTTAGGTGCAGAAGATCCACACCTAGCTCACTGGTGCAGCCCCTAACCGGCCCCCCTTTTTTAGGTACCTTTAGGCACTTAAGAGTACCATAGGGCTACCTTAAGTAACTGTGCGTAGTTTCCTTCTTAAGAGGGAAACTACGCACAAAGAATGCCATCAGGGGCACACATGGTGACATTATCACTGACGGACACACACACATCCTATATACATACACACAGTGTATTCCATATACACACACACACACACACACACACAGTGCATCCCATATACAGTACATACACACATTGCATCCCTTATACAGTACAAACACACACACACACAGTCGGTAACATTATCATTGTCAAGGGCATACAAGGTGTCACGTCCCACGGTCAGTTACACAACGTGACACTCATGACTATTAGACACTATTATCAGTCAGTCACTCTCAGGGGACTGTGGACTGACACTTACCCCTCCCTTCCCCAGGAATGGTCTCTCCCATGCACCACACACACCTGTACACCTACAGCAGAAACTTGGGAGCGCTTGCACACAGTGCAACCTATATACACATGCAAACACACACACAGTGCATCCTATATACACGCACACAGTGCATCCCATAAACATACACACATACACATACACACAGTGCATCCCATACACAGTACAACCCACATGCATACATACATACATACATACATACATACACACACACACACACACACACACACACACACACACACACACAGTGCATCCCATATGCAGTACATATACACACAGTGCATCCTATATACATACACACAGTGTATTCCATATACACAGACACACACACACACAGTGCATCCCATATACAGTACATACACACATTGCATCCCTTATACAGTACAAACACACACACACACAGTACACTCCATACATACACACACACTCAGTACACTCCAGATGCACACACATTTGTGTACCTGTTCACATTGTAGAGCCAGTACTCAGCAGCCCCGCAGAGTCAGGAAATAGATCCGATTACAGTTGCCAGGGGGGTGTTCCAGACGTTTCCACAAAGAAACAGGCATTCAATCACGAGGGTGCCTCCACCCCACTCAGCAACAGACAGCCTTGCGATTGGCTGCCTGTTACTCTGTAGCAACGGTTGGGACCACCCCCTGGCAACTGTAAGAAGATCTCTCCTTTCCTTTCTCCTGGCTGCTGATAATTCAGCAGCTGCTGTGTGTCACTTATTGGCTCAATTCTGATCCTGTACTGCAGAGGCCACTCAGGGGAAGTGTGTTAATGAGAGGTCTCCGCAGTACAGGACCTGTGCTGGGCTATTGAATGGGATGCAACACTCTGCAGCACTGCTGGGGCTGAGATACAAAGAGGGAGGAATTGGGGCACCTGGCCAGCGCATCTCTGGGGGAAGGGGGACGGGGGGCGATTGCCCTCCTCTAAAATCACCACTGGTTGTGGAGTGATAGGGCCTAGTAGCAGTTATTAGCAATTATTATTTAATAGATTTGTTAATTTGGATAAAAGGTCACAATGGCTGTGAGGGGAAGGCTTAGGCAGTTAGGCTTATAAAGCCCCTCCAGGCTGTCTCCCTCCTCTTTGACTGTCCAGAGCCTTCATCCACCCTTCCTCCCCATGTGCTTACGGCTATGTCATTGGCAAATAAATGTGACTGTTAGCCATGCTTGTGCTACATGATTTCTTTACAGCTTCATTTATCTTGTTTGTTAGGTGTTGGCAGGAAGGCAGTGCAGCTATTTTGTACTGGTTTGCAGTCCTTATACAGCCACAGTGTACCTCTTCTCCTCCTATACTGGCACATTGCTTTAGTCGAGGGTCAAGGCGTCGGAGACACTGGCTTTCATTCTATGGGCAGGTCCAGGTCCAGCAGGTTATTCATGAGCGTTCGTCACTTGACCTGTCCCTGGCTGTCATCATGGTGCTTTTTGCAGGAGGTAGAGGAACAGGTGGTAAAATGCCCCCACTTTGGTTTGTCGGGGCACCGGAAGAGGTGGGGTGGTTACATGCCCCCAACCTCACTTTTCTACTAAGCTAAGGCAAGCTTAGCTGTAGGTCTGCACAGACTTCTTCTGTCACCATCATTGCATTATTGCATTATTGTTGTTAAAATATATTGATCATAATAAAAATAAGTACTCAACTGAGTCTTTTATTCCAACATTGCCTTGTTATCTGGGTAAGGATTCTCATAGTGTTAAGATTATAGGCCCTATACAACAGAATCAACCGTTCATTTACTCTGCTCAATACTTCTTCTGACCTCAGAATTAGTATTGTTCAGATTTTCGATCCCTGTACAATACAGAACGTTCTGGATCTTAGTACCTAGCTAAAAAAAACTACACCTGGGGCCGGTTGTACTAATGGGCGAGTTTAATCGCCAGTAAAAATTGACACACATCACCGAGAAATCTCTGGTTAGATTGTTTTGAAAATTGCTGGATTTACTAAGGGGCGAATTTAAGTAGCAATTATTAAACAATGCCGATATCTGGCAATTTAATTTGCGGCCAGTTTGTGTTAAACTTTCTGTAGTTTTCTTCGATTTGTATTAAAATAGTGTTTTGAGCCTTTAAAATCTCAGGGCACTCCTGATTGTGAGTGTTTGCATTTGGAGGAGGTTAGCTGATTTTGTCAGTAAGCCAAAACTTTGTTTGCAGGCATTTGGGTGCCAATTTGTGTATATTTATTCAAATATATTCTGCTTGGATTGATTGTAAGTACCTTTTAACACATAGTAGTGTTTTTATATGTTACATCACTTGTGTTATTGTAAAACAAAATTATTATTTTTTGTTTAACACAAAACGCCATTGTACATAAAATAACAATTGTGAGGTCAGTTTGACAGATGTGGACTCCATAACAAGAAAGCAAGGCTCAAGTTTGGAAAGATAGAATACCCATCTGGCATGTATGCAGATAAGCTGTCGGAGGCTGGCAACTTCAGACAGTGCTTTCAACTCCATATATGAGTGCTAAGTGCTGTGTATATACTGTATGTATATATATATATATATATATATATATATATAAATGTATTTAAAAGAAAAATAGTTACTTACTTTAAGCTAGTAGAAGAAAATTTGCTTAAATCCTAAAACAATGAAAGAAAAACAAGAAAAAAATCAAATACTGTAAATGTAAAAAGATGGTTTAAGCTGCTTTTATTATGTCCCATTAAAAAAAATATTACCTCTTCCTTATTTCAATGTCATGGCAAAGATTAGTAGATATTACTTAATATAAGGACATAAGAAGTATATATATATTCCAAGTATCCCCTACAGTTTGATTACAGCATATAGCTAGTAAAAATGTATTTAAAAGAAAAATAGTTACTTACTTTAAGCTAGTAGAAGAAAATTTGCTTAAATCCTAAAACAATGAAAGAAAAACAAGAAAAAAATCAAATACTGTAAATGTAAAAAGATGGTTTAAGCTGCTTTTATTATGTCCCAATAAAATATATTACCTCTTCCTTATTTCAATGTCATGGCAAAGAATAGTAGATATTACTTAATATAAGGACATAAGAAGTGACCGAGATTTCATGGTGCAACATAAAAGCACTTAAGAGTTATTTTCATTTTTTTATACAAAGTAGTTAAAGTTGAGTACATATTTGTCCAATTCTCTTCAGCTCAAACTCCAGACAAGACATAATCCTACAGAAGACCAAGTTTGCTTTTCATTTACCACATCCTTTATTTTATATTGTCTCAATTTTTGGGTTTTGGTAGAGTGCCCTTTGTGGTTTAGGGAACTGCTGGAGTGGGAGCACTGTGACACTTTTATTGCATAATACAAACTTGTCCAATTTTACTTACACACTTGTCCAAAGCAGTCACTGGAACGTACTTGGTCAGGTCAAATTGGAGGTCGGGTCCCCTGATTTTTAAGCAGGTTTAAAAATCATTTCACCCAATCAGGAGACACAGAATTGGATATAACAAGCAGTCATGTGAGCATACACACTTATCCAATGTCTGAATAACTGGACAGTGGGAGGTTGGACTGTGCGGGAATTGGATAACGTTGTACCTAGCTTTACTGTAAAAAGATTTATGATCTCATTTATGGTAATTTACATGTTGAACACCCAATGTACAGGAGAAGAAAAATACTGGCAATATTTAATGTGGGGTTTTTTTTCAAAATTTTGTTTTTATTTTTCACACTGCAATACAGGAATATAATTACATTTTATTTAATTGAATGGGGATTAAATTAATGTCATTTAATGGGTTTTATTTGTATAAATGTGCTATGGAGATATATAAGAGATCTATTTTCATAAAAAAAAAAGACTACATAAGGTAAATGTGCTTGTTTTACCTGATTGTTTGCTGGAATCTTCTTCTGTGGATTACACCTTTGATGTGCACTAACAAATGACATTACTCATCAGCCACTATTTAGAAAGCGTTCCAATAAATTTGCCGTTAGTACAAGTGACGTTTACAGGTGCAAAAAAACAGCATTTAACCGACCATTATATTTCAATGTACACTTTGGTCTGGATTCAGTTACATAGTAACGTACGTTGCTTTAAGAATTGAGCTACTTTGCATGTGTAGTAGCTAATTTACACTATCTACGTACCATTTCTGTACGTAACTATGAATCCGGACCTTTATTTCTTATTTTGATGCACATCTCATAATACTGGACCGGACCCACAGGCCCGAACGAGAGCCCACTTACACATGTAAAGTACATGATTGGGCTCTATGGACTAACGGTACTTCCATTATATGGAACTCAGTACAATGAAGTTTAAGTAAAAAGTTGCTGTGCTTCCCCTCCGCCCTCAAAGGTGAGTGGGGTGGGGAAGCACTGAAATTTTACAGTGGGGGATGGGTATCCTACTTATGCACGGATCAGCAGTCGGACAGACCAGTCCACCGTTTTTAACATTTTCTATATTTGTAGACCTGTGCTCCTTTCTTATAATAACTGGAATAAGTCAAAGTTATGCTAAAGAATGTTCTAATTTGTGATTAAACAATAATGGTTCTTGTATGTTTTTTTTTTTTTAAATCCATTAGTAATCGCAAATCTATTAGGATCGCAAGTCTCACGCATATAGGTCACTATTTGTCTATAGAAAAATATTAAGTTTCATCAGAAAATTAGCGATAAAGATATAAACAAGGGGGACGCGTTCTGTTCCTGTTAGGCTTAAAGGATCCTAGAAAACTTTTCAAATCAATAAATTGTGCTAATAAGCAGTGCGGCACTTGCCAGCTGGTTCCAGTGCATTAGCCTGGGGTTTACGCTTTTCTTTATATTTCTAAAGTAGTGCAGTCACATAGGATGACCCCTGTGGCAGCTACGGGCACAGACATTGGGCTATTATGGGGGCATATATAGGATATTATTGTCTACTTTATATTGTATTTTTTCCAGTGGTGTATCAGCAATTTATGTGGTGCCTAGGGGCCATATGGCTCCAAAATTTTACCCCGGTATATAAAAAAAATAGAAACTAGAAAATAAGAAAGGGAATGATGGATACTAATAAAAACAGATGAAAATCAAACATGAAAGGAAAGGCTACTTACTTAGCAAAGCCAATGAAATCTTCATGATTAGTGTTAATATAAGAAAGCTGTATATCAATCATTAGTAACACCTTCAAAAAGAAATAAGACAGAAGAAATCACTTACACAATATGTTCTGATGTGTAGACAGCTTATATTTGAGATCCTGGATGTTCAAGGGTTTGTGATTATGGGCCTGATTCAGACCTACGCCCGTGTGCGTTTTTACGATGGTCGTAAGCGTTTGTACTTACTGCGCATGCGCGGGGCAGATGTTACGCTCATCTTACGCTCAGAAACTATAGCTAATGCAAGGAGCTAACGGACGCCCGCGGTTACGATCAGAAAAGTTAGGGTAGGGTTTGCTGGGCGTAAGACGGAAAGAGTAAGAGTAAGAGTGCATTGGAGGTACGCTGGCGTAAATACGCTACGCACATGAGCATTTCATGAGCATAGGTCTGGATCAGGCCCCATGTCCAGGGTTGCTTTTAGGGCAATTAAAGAACAGTGCTAATAATCTTTCCTTTACCTTCATAATTTACTTAACTGACTTTAAAAAAAAATGATGATGATTTCTAATAAATGCATTTCTTTATACTAGAGGTTTAACTTTGAAGAAAAAGAGAGAGAACAAGTGTGTACTTGTGGAAGGAGTCCCTCTTTCTTTGTGCTTTAATGTACCTGCATATGTTTGTGTATAATATAAAGACCCCCTTTATCCTAAATTATTTGGTGCTTGCAGACATCCAAAACCAGGGGTGCCACTAGAATTAGTGTCACCTGGTGCGGTAATTCATTCAGCCTTATCATTTTCATCCATCCTTTCAGCCCCCTTGTATGTCTTCAGTCATTCTTTCAGCCTTCTTGTATGTCTCCAGCCATCCTTTCAGACCCCCCTCCTCTATGTCCCAGCCATCCTTTTAGGCATCTTATAGGACTCCTACCATCCTTTTAACCCTGTATTTTTCCAGTCATCCTTTTACCCCCTTTGGATGTCTCCAGATGTCCTTTCAGATCTCTTGTATGTTTGAAGCCATTCTTTCTCCCACCTTTTATGTCTCCAGCAATCATTCACTCCAGTCCCTGGTCATTCTTTATTGCTTTCTTTAATTGAGTTACCTTGACTCTGGTGTTGTCCCAGTCTTTAAATTTCATCTTCTTTTTCTTCTTCACTTGTCCACAGCTCTCTGCTCAACGAATGCCTGACATGAGCTTGGTGTCACACCAGTGTCACTCTGAAGAGGAGCCAGGGTCATTTCCAGGGGCAGGTGTGCCATTCAGTCACACAGGGCATGCCCCAAGGTTACTTCAATGGGGTGCCCACCAACACAACCCCCCCTTTAAATCACTCTGCCCCTTTTATGTGTCACAGTCACATAGAAGCAATGTAGAAGCTCCGTAGGACCAAATCTGTTTCATTTAATGATGCTGACCTTACATAGGAGGCAGTGTCATCCATAGAAATAGATTTTGTTCTACAGGGCTCCTGTAAGAGCCCTGTATAACCAGTACTGTTTACATAGATGACACAGTTCAGCTGAGAGTTATGCGGAGGAAGGAGGAAGAAGAAGAGAGAGAGAAGACTACAGCAAAGGTAAGACAAGCTTAACATAGGTTAGAAGAGAAAAATTGTGGATGTAATGGAAATGGAGGCTGGACACACAATGCCTGGCTGGCCCATCACTGTTAGTAATGCTGTTAGTCTGTGCCATGACTGCACTCATGAAACATTAGCTGGCCGGCAGCTCTTAATTGCGTTAAGTGCTTAAACAATATTCATTCACTCTTTAATTTACCAATGGGGTGACAGAGTGGATGCTTCGTCATCACCTTCAAGGCTAACACCTAGTGCGGTCTGCATCCCCCTAGTGACGCCTCTGTTCAAAATCCCTTCCTGTATTTATAGTTAACTTACATTGCACAATAATCCTGCAACTATACTGTAAAAAAGCTGCTGTGCGGTCAAAAGCAGTAAGAATATGTCAGAACACAGACAATGGATGCATGATCAAGATGTCAAGCTGAACATTTGGTCAGTTCATTATCTGAACCATATGTTAGATTGTTGACTTAAATCAGTGTTTAACCAGATTTACTACTGTACTACCAGAAATCACAGGTCCAGATTGTTTGTTGGGTTTATACACACCTCTTCTTTTGTTTTCTCCTCTCTTTTACGAATGAATAAAGTAATAATATTTTCTGTCTCATCACGAAGTCTTGGATAATCAGAAAGCTAAAATAAACAACACAATAACTTAGAGCTTGTGTGTAGGCAAAACCAGAGAGTAAAAGTTTAATTCAGCATAACATGGAGAAACAATATACTGCTTCATTGTAGCCGTTTCAAATGTACTATGTGAACGCCTGTCACGTTACAAAACCCAATTAAAACAAGACCTCTAAGCTTCTACTATGCAACATGGAATTATAAGACTTTACGTTTTACTGACATGTTTATAAGGTCAGTAGTAGTTCAGCTATGTAAAAGTGTGATTCATTATCCAAGTAATAATTCAGACTACTGAGAATGTACATTTAAATACATAATAATAGAAAAATGGGAACGCAAAAAAACTATGTTGAATTTCCCTAAAAGCTCTTTCTTCTTTGTAATCTAATTATGTTTGCTTCCCGTGAGTGTAAGTTCCACCAAACCACTTTCAATTTTAATGTAGAAGCTGAAAAGGGTTCCACTTTTTTGAGCCACTTATTGACATTTGTAGCAGCCATCTACCGATAAATATTAAAAAGAAAAAAGAGAAAGTGGCAATTAAATATGTTATTTAATCATCTCACATAAAAACATACAATCAGAATCGGATGCATACCGGAGAGAGAAATGTGGATGGAACAACAACGCTGATAACATAAACTCTTTCTCCCACTGCAGAAGTTTCAATCCAGCCACATTAAAAATACAACTTCCCTTGTAAACCACTGACGTGTTTCAGCTGCCTCAAACAGCCTTTCTCAAAGTGAACCTCTCTACTGTGGTATGCAACCGATTCTGATTGTATAAAGATGCTCGCAACTTGATAACTTTTTAAAATTGCATTTGAAGTATGAATTTCTAACACAAGAGTCCAAAATATCAGGAGTGTCAACCCCCTAATCTGCTCTATCAGGTGCATCTGCATAAGCACACCCTCACTGTACATTAACTTCATGCCTCCAACCCTTCCCTCCCACAAAACACTTTTCAGAACACTAGAAGTTTTGAGGTGAGTTGCAAGTGTAGGTGTAAAATATTATATATACATTAATTAAAAAAAAAAAAAGTTATAATTTTTTCTACATTCATTCTCTGATATTTGGCATTAACATTGTAACACAAGCACTCACACTATTCGTAACTTCTATTTATAGAATATAATACAGCAGTGTTGCCTATTTTCTACCTCTCCCCTCCAGGAGATCTCAGAGGGAAGATATAGATGTCGGTATTAATTTATGCAAATTGCATCATTAAGGTCCGCCCCCTGCCCATCACTGCTGTAATTCATAGGGGTGGGCGGAGCTTGTTAAAGAAAATCATGTCACCAAGTCCTGTTCATCCCTAATAATATTAAGGATTATTATAATGAAAGGCAGGAGGGCCTCTCATTCAGAAGAATTTCTGAATTTCGTGATTCTCCCAGATATTCCAGGAGAGTCGGCAACCCTGCAAGACAATGTACTACCCTAAACTTGCACCCCTGATTTGCATACACATGTATAGCTGGACATTGTGTAAAAAAGCCCGTCTGGATCGTATAGCTTACAATCACAAATAGTGAGATATGTGATGTTCCATCATATATATTTTAGCAGACCAGAATGACCAGAGACCACAGCTCTCCCTGATTCCCAGAATGCATTGGAAAGCAGAATTAAGCAGTAGGGAGGGAGGGGGATCACTCACTTTAGCTATTTTTGTAAAATTTTATTGTGTTTTAAAACAGGTTTTGCACGGCATAGCACGCTCGATGTGTGTTGGCATGCTCCTAAGTTTCTTCATTGTTTAAATAACTACAGTTACATATTTTGATTTATTTTTATAGACTTCAGTAACCAATAATGTTGCAAACTGACAATAATTACCAGGGGGGAGCAGTGTTTTGGTGTTTCTTTTTTGTGAGATGAGATATGGCAAGAAACCCTAGATCTTGGAACTTTCTAGTTTACGCTGGACATTGTGCGAAAAGGCCCGTCTGGATCGTATAGCTTACAGTCACAAATAGTGAGATATGTGATGTTCCATCATATATATTTTAACAGATCAGAATGACCAGAGACCACAGCTCTCCCTGATTCCCAGAATGCATTGGAAAGCAGAATTAAGCAGTAGGGAGGGAGGGGGATCACTCACTTTAGCTATTTTTGTAAAATTTTATTGTGTTTTAAAACAGGTTTTGCACGTAGCCTACAGTAGCTAGTCTTTCAGTTAAATGTAGGTTTTGAGTTCCAACATTTTATAGGCTCAAACTTAGTCATAAAACATATTCAGTGTGAACTTTGAAACATGATATTTAAATATTTCAGCCATAAACTTTTCATAGTTCAAGTTTACAAAAGTCAATATGGAATTTTAAGAAAGCATAGCGTGATTTAACCCTGGATTAGCACCTACCCATGCCACTGCTTTGATCATGACTTGTGCCCCAGACTGAATACTGCACAATAATTTAAGAATGACACTGATTTTTATCACACTTGCCTGCTGCGATTGATGAGAATAAAATATACAAGCAAGAAAAAGTAAAACTCCAGAAATGTTTACAGTAAATGAAAAACATACCTTAGATGTGCATTTCCTAACAGTATTAAGCAATTCTTGCATCACTAGGTCAACACATTTTAAAGTTGGTCCTTTTAACTTCACAATCTGCTTTTTCACTATTGCTTCAAATGCCTTATCTGGAGTAAATAGTCCAGTTCTAAAAACAAACAAACAACAATAAAAAACATACAAATTGATGGCAATTAATAAACCACTTGACCCATCCAGTCTGACTAATTTTATTGAGGCAATACCGACCCTTGACACGATTTGTCCCTCAGTTTAGTTTAAGATTCAGGTTATCCTTACATTTATCCCAATCATGTTTAAATTGCGGAGCGAAGGATTAATCTCTTTTTGTTCTCTCATTTAGGGCTAGATTTACTAAACTGCGGGAAAGGAAAAGTGGAGATGTTGCCCATAGCAACCCATCAGATTCTAGCTGACATTTTCTAGTATGTAAAAGGAAAGAGAGCTAGAATGTAAATGGTTGCTATGGGCAACATCTCCACTTTTCCTTTCCCCCAGCTTAGTAAATCTGGCCCTTAGAATATATGCCACTTTATTACTCCTTTACTAATCATCTTCCATAGCATAACTCTATAATTCCCCCATAATAGGGTTCTATATAACATAAAACCCTATTATGAGAGGGGGGATAAAAATTCCATAATTTGTACACAATTAAGGAAAAAGGAAAAAGTGTTACTATGGGACATAAAAAGCATAATTTGCTATATATTCTCCATAATAAAGTTTTTACTAGAGAATAATTTGGAATGGAGAGTAATTGGGTACAAATAAAAAAAAGGAGCTTTATAATAATGCATAAAGACTGTGGGCCGTACTCAGATATCCGTTTTTTAAAAGTATATACGCACACCCACCAACACCCGCGACACTCCCCTTTCCCGGCCATGCAATCGTAGAGTGTGTACTTACGTGCGTATATGTCCTCCGTCCATGCGATTCAGCAAAGCCATGCCCTCAGGCGTTCATTTAAATGCCCCCCCACCCACTTTCATGTAAATTTTCAAGAACGTATTTCTACGCCGCCCATCTGTACGTATGTTCCCAAGTGCGATTCACGTGTCCGTGTTTAAAGCACTTACGTGCGTATATTCAAAGTAACTTACGTAAATAAAGTTACTACGCATACGCGGTTAAAACGTACCTAAAAATACTTAACAATTGGGAGAAGTGTTAATGAACCAAATGGTGCTAAACCTAGTTGAGTATTCCTGGGGGTGCTGCGGCAAAGGTCAGATCCTGGGGGGGGGGTCGGGGAAGGTGGAAGAGACTATAAGAGGGGGGGTTTAGATTCATATGTTAAAGACTCAACTCAAGTTCTTAAAGTTCTATCTGAACTTGAGAATTCTTTTAGTCTTTGTTCAACTGATAAAATGGGAATAGTCCCGCTCTCCTTAAATATGCTGCTAGGAACAAAAGAATAAATAAACAGCAGGGTAATATAGTAAAAAAATAACTTTTATTGGTTATAAAAGTGGTTAAAAGTAATGATAAACCTATATTATTTTGGTGTCCACCGAATACTATTAGAACGGTGTGTTAATAATGAAGCAAAAGTGAATCAGGTACTGCAACCGTATGATGTATTATATACAGTACTGTGCCAGTAGGTTGAATGCAGACAGTTTTGGAATGAACTATCCGTGTGTCGCTATCAACTCTGGGTGGGCAGAAGGCAAAGGGACACAATGTAGAAGGCAACAATGTTTCTTAGGTGAGTTGAAAAGAACACACAATGTCTTTGGCTTGCAGGATATCTTTCAGTATATAGACAAAGTCAGCTAAGTTAGGCAGTTAGTGTACGGTGGTCCAAAACCAACTGTAGTAATTCTGCTAACTAGTACAAGTATTTGCTGTATAAGCTAAAGGCCAGGTGCCGTCTAATAGAATCTGTTTGCAAAAAACTGATGTCAGAAATAAAAGTTCCACAAAATAGTTATAGGGCAGCGGCAACCGACAGGGGTAACAGATGTAGCAGAAAAAAAGATTTTTCAGTTACCTTTCTATAGAGTCCTGTCCTGTGGTTACAGCCGTGGGCAAGCAGGGTTCCTAGCAGCATATTTAAGGAGCGCAGGACTATTCCCATTTTTTCTGTACCTAAAAATACGCACGCAATTCCACGTGAATACGGATCTGTGAATACGGTCCTGTGGACCAGATTCAGATTTCTGATAGAATGTGCTGTATTCCCAGTATGAATCTAGATCCAGACTTCTGTACTAAGAGTGTGTCTGATGCCAGGTCGGGTAGTGGAGATCGATTATGCCCTATGGAAGGGGACAAAGTATTTAGATTGTACAGTGAGTGCCCTTCACTGTATCTCAACTTCTGAGCTGTCCCCATTTCAAGTGAGGACAGCACAGAAGTGTTAAGGTAAAGGTCAGCGATTGTAAGCCCATGTGTGTGAGGTTAGTGGGGGAATGGGCAGCCCTTGTTCGCTGGAGAAGGCTGGACCCATCATTGGACCCCCACTGCTGCTGTGATTGGGAGAATTTTCCCTTGCTAGGATTGGACAACAGTAAATGGCACTGGCGTAAGCCCCACATTAGCACAATGTATCTGCATCCTCTAGATCCAGAACTCTGTCCTGGTAAAAATTGTGACAGGGGAACTGGGCAGTATGTGCCAGGAAGCAGAAGCAATTCCAGGACAAGGTAAGGTTTGGTTTCAGCTCTTATGTACTATCCTGGCTTCCACACTTTCCCCATTTTACATGGGCATGGCACAGATATCTTATGGTAGGATCCAGCAATCATAAATTCATAAGTGAGGGAATGGGCTCTCTTTGCCCATATGGAGTTAGGATGCAGTGGTTATCCTGTGTTCCATCCTCTCCACTTTGAAAAGCACAGATTTGTTACCTCTGCTGTTCATGCATATTCTGAACCATGCTCAGAACATGTGCAGCAATTACAAGCATTGCCGGCCAGGTCCCTGTGCATAAAGTTATACAATGATAAGTTCTGTTGTGATAATCATTCTTGTTGTGATGATGTGTTGTTAATTATTTAGTAGTGCATTTTAGCGTACACAAAAAAACAAAAAAAACAAAGAAAAAAACCTGATGCCATGGATGTTTTTGATTGCATAACTAATTTCTTTCCGTAGGTCCTTCTCCTCAAATTCCATCTGAAGAAAAATGTAAAAGAACTGTCAGATAGATAAAACAATGTGTGTTTCATTTCAATGCCAATTGTTTCACAACAAAATCTACAATGTTATTGTGTCATATGTTAACTCTAAATACAGGTAAGATAAAACCGTATGAATGGAGCCTTAAGAGATGATGGTTCCTGACCTATGGGCGCCCGAGGGCAGTACGGCCGACACGTACGCCGGCCGTACTGACCTTGAATGGCTGCTAGGGGAATTACGTACGAGGTGTCATATGTTAACTCTAAATACAGGTAAGATAAAACCGTATGAATGGAGCCTTAGGAGATGATGGGCCAGATCCTGACCTACGGGTGCCCAAGGTCAGTACGGCCGGCATCATAGCGTGGAGCGCATGCCCCGTCCACTCCCCGCTGTCGGTAGGAAATCTGGACACTTATGTGTGATCATACCTCATCATAACGGGGCTTTCCCCGCCCCCGTCCCCTCATTAGCATGTCTATCTCCGCCTTCACAACCTTCAATATAGGGGAATTACGTACGAGCTGTACATAATTCCCCTAGCGGCCATTCCTTAGGATCAGCCCCGATGTCTTTAATATTTTAAACAGAACATAAGCAAAACATAATGGGAGGACACACAAATATGATGCTCCAAACCTAAGATTTTTGTGCAAGTCTTATGCAAAAAAAAATCAGAATCTCTGCAGAATCCAGCTTCTATGTGAGCAAAATTATAGTGTTACACCCTGGACAGGCGTTTCTTGTTTTTCATGATTTGTGGACAGTACTACTATCTGCGCCTAGAGGCTGCTGTTGGACTCATCTGGGACTAATTAGTGTTATGTGATGTGATTTGGATAGGCTGCGGGGGGTGGACGACTTAGGATTAGGCTGCTGGAGGGGTGACTTAGGGTTAGGCTGGGGAGGGGTGACTTAGGGTTAGTGTAAGGGAGTAGGGATCAATTGCAATCAATGGCCGTTCACTACAGGGACCCATACCCGTCTTCAAACCACCCAAAAGTAATGCAGACAATATCTAGTCTTTCTATAGGAAGGTTAGAAATTCTTTCATTCAGAATTTGCATAAGTAGTATAACAGCTGCTTCACAGTGTATTACTCCTGTCATTCGATACCTCTATCTGTAATTCTCCTAATTATTACATATGTTGTTTAATGGCCAATTATCTAGGGTCCTCCTAAAGTTCACAGCAGCATTTGTGTTGTCTCATGACATATGCATATAGGACCAGATACAGAATTATGCAAAACGGATGATTTACGCATTCCAAATGTGTAATTACTCTGTGCGTTTACATGATAGTGACAATCACAACACACTATGAATGATTATGGAACTTTCTAGACAGTGGCCATGATGACCTGCCATGCGTCCAGCGTGTATGCATGGTGGTTAAGCACTTGTGTACGATACCTCATTATGCATGAGCCCCATTTTAGCTGGGATGCTTGTGTAAGTTATAAGGTAGGGTCTGGGGTATGGCAGTTCTGTACATACAAGGGGACTGTCCTACCCTCCCAGATACAGAACAGAAGATCTTACCTTGACTGACATGTATTTGTTGAAATTGATGTTTTATAGACATCAAACAATAGCAGATTTATAAACTTCACGACAAGAATGGCCACAGTACATGACGCTTGTGTGCTCAACTGAAAGGTATCTTGGTCATTTCCACAGCAGCATCCACTGTGGACTGGGCTCACAGAAAGGGAGCACAGCCATCAATTTATTAAGCTGATGCTTTGCTCTGTACATGTTAATAAGAGGCTGTCTAAAGCTGTGTACACACTGGAGGTTTTTCAAACGATTATTGCTCCAATCACACGATAAATGAGTATTTGGAGTAAGTGTGTATTCACGCCTGATTGTTCCAAAGTACAAGACCATGCTTGATGTTATGTTTCAAATTTCCTAATTTTAGCAATCTAACAATGTCTCAATCTCAGAAAAATAGATGAGGGAGAATACACACTCACTCACTTACTCACTCTCACTCACTGAGCTGCAGGTATCATGTGTAGGGTATATGCATAAATGGGCATACTGGTGAGGACTGCAGGTCATGCAGTATGTATGTCAGCTGTGATTAGGTTCTGCACATATGCACTACCTAATCTTCCACCTGATGCTGTGTTCTGTGTGGAAATCAGCCTCCACAAGGTAGCCACCCAGCATCATCGCACGAAACACAGGTGGCCTTTGGCATTTAACTTGTTGTGAAGGCAGTATACACAAAGTCTTTTAAATCTGGATCAAGCCCATAAATCCTAATGTTAAAAAGTTGCCACAAAATGTGTCCAAAAATCACTATGGGGAGTGTTTGAGTGTGTGTACAGCAGTTTCAAAGTTCATTGCTCAGAGTGTCAGTTTCTGCAAAGTATGCCTATTTATTCCTTAATGTTATCAAAATTGCCTATGTTTTTCTTTTATGCCAAGACACTTAAGCCTGTTAATGGCCAAATTTCTTTTTTCCCCCATAGTGGTAGACTTGACCTGTCTATGTAAGTAATCCACTCAATCCTCTTTAGGACAATTGGTATATAATATAATGGTTACTATGTGACAGTTCTATTGCTATTTATTTTACAATATGATCTCTGTGTCCTGAGACACACATTTGTAGATCTACTATACCTTAACCAGTTCAAAGGGGAATCGCTCATGGAATATACGATTGATCTTTGCACCACCGGATAGCTCACGTGTGTCCACTTTATCTCCTGAGCCAGAAATCCTCTTCTCAAAGTCTAAAGCAACATGCTGCACCATCCTTATAGAAAAACAGTTCATGGTTTGAAAAATATTCTCTGTGTAATATGATTAGAGATATATCTTAAAAAATGCTCACATTTAATGGCAATTTCAATAAATTATATAAATAACATTTACATAACATGATGACAATGGGGTAGATCCAGAACAACGTTTGCCGTACGTGTATTCGCGTAGCGTATTTTCGTGTGCGTAAATTCGCTGCGCTCCCCTCGGCACACCCCTTGAACGGACGTATTTTGTCAAAATACGCAACCCAAACCCTACCTTAACTTTTTCAAACGTACCAGCATACGTCCGCTAACGGACGTACTGACTACGCGAACGTACGCAGCTTAGCACGCCCATACTGTACACTTAAAATACCACCCCCCGCCTACTTCACGTAAAACGCACGTATAGTTCACTAACGTAAATTTGTACACTTAAAATACCACCCCCGCCTACTTCACGTAAAACGCACGTATTGTTGACAAACGTAAAATTGGCACGCCCACACGTAAGTATTTACGTTATACATACATGAATCTCCCTTACGTTCAGAATTACGCTACGTGAATATGCGTATTTTCCCTTGTGCGCATGCGCAGTGCGTACGTTTCTGCGAATTTACGTCTCTGCCACGCGTAAATTCGCAGAAATACGTAGTTCTGGATCAGACCCAATATATATAATCTATACAGTGAAATCTATAATAATGAATAACAATTTATACAGTGAAACATAAAATTTAGCAAGAAGTGTAATGTTTTCTCCCTGCTAGACTAAATAGTTAACATGTTTGCATATTAGCAGATACTTGGCCGGTATCTTGATCGGTCTGATAACTGTAGTGTGTATACACGTGTGATTATTGTGATCATTGGTTGCATTATATGACCGTATCAAATGAGCAACTGAGAAAAATGAGAAAATATAAGCAATTAGAAGTTTATGCTGCAGACCTGCTGCAGGACCTGATGGTGCCCGACAGGTTAGTGCAGGGGGTGGATGGGAGAAGGGGAGACTTCTGGACTTTTGGTTAGGATGCGGGGAGGGGATGGATCATAGAAGGGGAGACTTAGGGTTAGGCTGTGGGGAGGTGATGGATCGGATAAGGGGAAGGTTAGGGTTAGGGCAGGGCAGGAAAGTTCAGTTCAGCTTTGTCCTTGCAAATGGGGTGTTAAAAACGGCCCTTTCAGAAAAGGGCCATTCTTAGCGCCGAGTCACACCTCTAAACACTGTATTTTACACATACATAGCTATATAGTTAACAACATTTCATTTTGTGTAACTATGAATAAATATGGCCTATTGTAATATACATATATACCAGTAATACCAGATAGATTGAGTGACTTTGGCACCAACGACGCTTAATAAATTACCCCACTGACTGAACATTAGAAATAGTTCAATAGCTGAATGCTGCAAATCTATCTTTTACCACTAGATGGTGCACATGCACTAATTATGTCAACTTTACCAGATCTGTACAATTTAATAACAGCTTGCTGACTGTTGCTTTGAAAAGAAACTAAATGATTGGTAGTCTGTCTTTTTTATTGTGTCCAGCACAAACATGCAGCTATATTCTAGCACAGGTATGTCAAACCCAAAACCCCAACTGGGCCTAACAATCAAAGTCTAAGATTATGTAGGCTGCAAGAAAAATAAAAACTCTCCAGCTTCCCCATCCATGTCTCTCCAGCCTCCCCAGTATTCGTCATTCATGTCTCTCCAGCCTCCCCAGTATTTGTCATTCATGTCTCTCCAGCCTCCCCAGTATTTGTCATTCATGTCTCTCCAGCATCCCCAGTATTCCCCATCATGTGTCTCCAGCCTCCCATTATTCCCCATCATGTGTCTCCAGCCTCCCAGCGTTTCCCACAGTCCACATAGTAACACAAAAAATATGCGTCTGAGCCGCATGTGGCCCTTGGGCTGTAAGTCTGAAACTTCTGCTCTAACATTTCCCTAAAAAAATAAATACAATGTAAAACTTAGATTCTCACTAGCTCATTTAATGAGGGGAAAATACTAATAAACAGGAGCATAGGCTGTTCTGGAATTATGTAACCGCGACCTCTCCGGTCTGCTGGTAACCGCCGCCACAACTCCAACATGATAACTACCTCTCATGTAGCATGTTGGCTCTTATGAGCAGGGCCCTCCTCCCTCCTGTCATCATCCCTCTACTTTGTCCTCATTAATTCCCACCTTTTCTCTCTACTGTCTATCTCTCTCCATATTCATCTGCTCCTACACACATATCCTGCATCTCTATTTTCCATACAAATTGTTCTGCTTTTATGTACTGTGCTTTATTTTTGCATTGTACTTGTATTGTATTCCTTATTAAATTGAACTTGTACCCTGTCTGTTAATTGTGTTGTATTTGTAACTCTTGCCTTTGTACTGCGCTGCGGATACCATGTGGCGCTCTATAAATAAACGTTATTAATAATAATAATGTTGTACCAACACATTGGTTTATAGGTGGTGTATATACCACAATCTGGTCGTGGACATTGCTGGTAACATTTTCCTTTGTATTTCTGGCTTAATCACTGCCTATAATATGAATTTTAGTAGCCAATATGATGTATTTCACTTTGTATAGTAACTATTTAATAGACAGCAGTGGAGCAAGGACATGGCTAATATTTACACTGACTGTAGGTACAGCCACGATAATGGCCAGCATGCGAGAAAGGACAGATAATGAGCATATAATGGTCATCAAAGTGCATAGACGTGCACAAGAGGAAACTCATATATAAAGCTTTTGTCAGTCAAAAAAATGACAATTAAAAAATAAATGAAAACAGAAAAGCAGATTACTTACTGCAGTAAAGCTTTTGTCTTCCATGATGGATCCTCTGGCTTAAAACCTTTGTAAACCTCCACATCATGTTCTAGGGAAAGCAATTCACTTTGTAATTTGCTTCTCAGCTCAGGTAAAGTATCCCGTATATGGTTGGTCAGTTGCTTTTTGGGAAGGGAGAAAACAAACAAAAAGAATTTGGTGAACTCTGATTTCATCACGTGTGAAAGAATTTTCCCCTCTCATTTTCCTTTAAAGAAAACATGGCCGCTTCAAGCTGTTCAAATGCAGGTAGTGTCCTAACAGAGACCTCCTGTGTACACATATAGCAAATGGATAGGGACTCACCTACAGGAGGTGCCTTGACGCTGAGCAGGTGAGCTTAACCCAACATAGCTATATTGTGAACTAAACCTCCTTTTTATTTATGTGCTGACACATAGTGTTATTTAATGTATGTTTGGAGCGCCGGACCTCTTTTGTTCCTTGTATTTAGATAGTGGTCACTTTGGTCCTTGGCTGCACCCCTATATTAATATATACAATTATTTAATTTGTTGGATAGAAGTGCAGCCATTTTTCTTGCTACCCTTTAAAGAAAATAACCTTGGACCAGATCCAGATTTACTCAAAGGGGATGTTTCCCAATCGCTATGATCGTAAAATGCCTCGTTATGGCAATAGGGTAGATCCAGAGCTGCATTCCCTTTACATTTCAATGCGCAGCATATTTACGCTATTGTAATTACTATGCACTCCCCTCGGGCGTACGTAGTTTAGTCGTGTTACGCTTTCCAAACCCAACCTTAACTTTTCAAAGCGTAACTCCTGTAAGCCGTAATGTCTGCACGTACTTACACTGCTAAGCGCGCCCATACTGTACGATTTAAATGCCTCACCCCACCTCCGAAGCGTAATTACGGTGTCGTATGGCTGGTACCCCCCTTCGTTCGTAGTAGCGCTCTTGATAGTAGGATGGTCTGTACGTTTAGAGTTATCTGCAGAGTGCATGCGCAGCACCTACAAAATAGCATTTTTACGTCTCCGGCTAGCGTAAATACACTAGCGGACGTAGCTCTGGATCTATGCCATTGCACCAGGACAGTATTCTGGGACCTTATTTTCCAGGTACTAAATGCAATGGCGGAGCAGAACAGAGCAGGAAATGGAAGCTGTAGATTGTACAGTAGAGGCTGTTTAAACCTTACATACAAGCCAGATTTCCACAACACCCCCTATGTTCTATGTTTCTATTATACGGCTCAGGTAGGGTCTGCCTAGTTTAACTCCCGTATGAGCAAAGGGGGTTGCCTCCCTCACCTGCATGGCATTTGCTATGCACTGTGGATCCAGCCCTGAACCGTGGATGCAGTCCATTCATTTTTAATTTTTGCCACCTGAAGGTTAGTATTTTATGGACAGACACTGTATTTTTCGCTACACTTCATAATTAACATACAGATGCGCTGCACAAAGCTTACACATGTAGTAGCGGGTCAAATTATAAGATACGCCAAGTAGAAGAATGCTACAGCAAATGCAGCCAGTACTTCCCTGCATACAAAAGCTAAATTTGATATGCTGTGCTCACATTGCAAAACGGTGTCTCCAGAAGCAAATTCAGGATGGGGAACCTTTTTTCTGGATTTTATACCATCATTCGCGGGCCATACAAAATTATCAAAAAGTAATGAACTCACCCTTAATGTGAGGTTTGGAAGAAAATGACGACAGCGGCGGCGGCCTGGAGATCCAGCTGCTCCCCAATGTGAGAGTCCTAATCATGATCCAGGAATACAGAGATTTTCAGGGTCCTGGCTGCCACCAATGACCCAGGAGCAGATTGGGATCCAGAGCCTGCAGCATTGCTGTCTCCCCTACCACCACCCACCCGTGTGTGTGATGCAGGCCTCACCTCCAGAGCGCTGGAAGTGGGCAAAGTGATTTTTTGGCTTCGTGCACCGGAGCTCTGGAGAGCGCGTCCAGAAGCCAAACCACACCCTAGTCAAGTCCCGCCTGCAGAGGGCCAGACCAAATGATTATGCAAGACTTATATGGCCCTCGAAGCAGAGGTTCCCAACACCTGCTCTAAGGATTGAGAGGTAGATAAAATGAGATCTGCTTCCGGTACTAGAGGAAAGCAATGGTGTATAAAGCCCGTTATAAAGGTAGAGTTCATCTGAGACCAGAATGATAAACAAAAAGAATCCCATCTGCACCAAACATAAAAATATCAGCACTGTGCATGGTTTAGTATAGACTCATGGTATGCAGATATCAGTCTGCTACACCTACTTCCCTTACCTGATTAAGAACTCGCTGAAGGTGTGGGGTTCCCATACGGTCTGCCATGTGTTTGTATGATGGATGGCTTAGAAAGAATGTCCTCTCTGCTAATAATGCAGCTTGTATATCCTTTTTACCATCAATGTCTTTTTGACTTCGGTTCACAATGCCAACATAACCTGCACAGTGAAAGCACACACACTAACACATTGTATACTTAAACTAAATATTAATACCTGCGAAAGCACAATAAATGCATTTAAAGCTTTACGCCACAATCAATATTTTATGTTTTATTGACCACTATCATTACAATAAATGATGTTAATAAAAAAAAAACAACAACTGTATAAGGAATGAATACACAAGACATTAAAGTGATTTTATGGCCTTGTTACTCTACGGAACCTAAATATGAGGCGTTATGGTGCCTAGAACAAGGTACTAGACTCCTACTTATTTAATAGGTCTTTGCCATAGCAGCAGCAGACGTGTAGGACAGACAATTGGAGAGTCATAACTATAAACACTTCTACAGACACCCATGTCTCACAGTCCTGGCTCTTCTGTAATCAGACTAATTCCTCCGGTATATGATAATATGCAAATGCACTATTTAGCTTTAGAAGCCTCATAAATAATAATCTCCTCTTTATTAAGATAAGATTTACATAACCTTCATCTGGTTCAATCAGTCAACTTCCTATCTGGCAAAGGATGAAGCATGGTGCAAGCAAATTGGACGTACTGCGAGACAGTGCAATGCTGGAGGAATACACAGTATAATGGTCTTACACCTGTGCTTACAATGCTACTAGTGAGCAAGCAAAATAGTAAAACTGGACCAGACCCGGACAAAAGTGCTTTCCACTCTTTGGGCCAGTTCCAGACCTACGTACATACTAGCCGCTAGCGTAAAATCGCTCATTAGTACTTACTGCACATGTGCACGGCAGATGTTACGCCACGTAACCCAGAGCGTGCAGGCCAGTCACGTATCAACAGCATAACAACGCACGATGGGGCGTGCCAATCATACGACACCCGTAATTACGCTTTGGAGGCATTTAAATCATACAGTATGGGCTCGCTTAGGCGGATAAGTACGTGAGGGCTATACGTACGTCAGTACTTACGCTGTCAAAACTTAAGGTAGGGTTTGGCAAGCATAAAACGGCCAAAGTACGTACATGTGAGGAGAGTGCCTAGGGGAGTGCATAGAAGGTACGCTAGCGTAAATACGCTACGCGATGAAACATATCAATCGCGTAGCTCTGGATCTTCCCCTTTGTGAGGGGAATAAGCCTGCATTTGGATGCCATGCATGCACACCCAGTGCACATCCAGTGCACATCCAGAGTACACCCAGCGTACACCCTGCACTGATCTGGATCTTTGGGATCCAGGCTTCCATGCTGGAAGTCTTTCTGACAGTGGTCCAGGAAGGTGCAGGTTGCGTTGACATGTAGGGAGGAGGGAGGGAATTTTATAGTAAGGGCATTTGTTAACCCTTACACTCTACCCAGATTTCCAAACGATTCCCATTTTACTTGGGGATGGCATGGAAATCTTAATTTAGGTTCTTTCTCTTGTAATCCCGTACATATGAGGAGAGTGACCTCCCTTATCTGTGTTTTATCGCTGTTACACTATCAACTCTGTGCCTATTACTTCCATCTAACTCAAGTTTAACGTCAGCTTATATGTCTACACAAAAAAAGGTGATTTTATAATTACTTGTTAATAATACTATTCATTTTATTATCCCATCACGTGCACCTGCCTTTTTTATCTCGTTTGAAAATTGGGATGAGGGATTTTTTTTTGTACTTAATAATTATAACTGCTCTGGACAGATCCATTTCCATTGTCACCTTGAACTACTGCAGAAAATGATTTGGACACACCAACCCTTCATTATACTGGGATGTAGTAGGATGTTAGACAAGCTTTCAAAGAATTCAAGAATCTGTGTAAGATTTGCTGCCTACAAGCATACCTCGCCGCAGAGGGAGCAGCTTGTTCTCCAAAATCTCCCGGGCATCAGTTCCTTCATCCATTAAATCCAGTTTAGTGATTACACCAATGGTTCTGAGGCCTACAACATAGAACATTGAAAATGTAAAAGCAATACAAAACAGTTGTTTAAATCTACAGCCGCCTCAACTCCAACATGATAACTACCTCTCACTCCTGCATCCAAGACTTCTTCCGGGTCACCCCGCTGCATTGGAACAACCTACCACAACCTATCAGGCAATCCAACACCCTGCAAACCTTCAAATGCTCCATCAAAACCCACTTCCTCAGGCTAGCCTACCCTAAGCTTACCTGCCCTCCCCTTCTTCATCCCTCTGTCTCCTGTCTGTTTACCCCCTTCCACTTAGCATGTTAGCTCTTATGAGCAGTGCCTTCCTCTCTCCTGTCCTCACCCCTTCTACTTTGTCCTCATTGATTCCCACCTTTTCTCACTACTGTCTATCTCTCTCCTTATTCATCTTCTCCTACACACATACCCTGCTTCTTTATTTCCATACATATTGTTCTGTTCTACCCTGTCTGTTAATTCTGTTGTATATATTACAAATGACTTTTCTTTTGTCTTTTACGGCACTGCGGATACCATGTGGCACCTTATAAATAAACGTTAATAATCATCATCATCAGTCAAATGTGGGTGTGTAGTATATATAAAACTAATATCAAAGAATATTTACAAATATTACAACAAACGTGATCTCAGGAGATAATGTCTAGGGAAATAATGTGAGGAAATGATGTTAAGTCACACTGGAAGAACTCTCAGAGAAAGGGCATTGTTTATTGAAATATTCAATTAATGAGTAAATCAGTGGATGTTAAAAAACAAAAACAAATTGGAGATATTCGATTCCGCCACACATCTTGTGAGGTCGCAAAGACGGTAAAAAAGGTAGGCTAAAATTTAAGAGGTCCCCTTAATGCCTTCTACTGAATGTTATGCATTTACAGTGGGTGTGCTTTAATTACTGGATGATGCATCCCCTATAATTTATGATACAATTACAACTCTAATGTAATGCAATCAAGTGTTTAAGATAATTACTATTACTTTAGAAGCTTCCTGGTTAATAGTTAAAATATATGTCATGGCACAAAGAGTAACATGAGCGTTTGCCAATAAGAGCCTCAATTGGAAATCAAAAGCGCTGTGTCTGAATTTAAATGGCATCTCTGACATTAGTACTGAGTCAGAGGAAATAGAGACAAAATGCTTCTTGTTCTATTACAGACCAGAACTTCATTCGCATGATGCATAAACACACTTCCAGGAAACAATCACGTTTCTTTAGTAATCTAAACATGATTATATGGCAATCAGGTAAACAACCTAGTAATGTACAGGAAGTGCAGAACTGGCTATTACAATATAACCAAATATGAATCTATTATAAAGTAATTGAATTAATTAAATCCAATACCAATTATTCCAAAGCATGATCAGAAATGTCTGGCTGATGACAGAGATTACTTATCTGCCCAACAAAAATCTGAAATTTGTGTTTAAATAACAGTGACTGTCCTACAATACAGAGAGCAAACCAGTGACCTGTCTATAGGACAGAGGGGAAAATAGTGACTTGTCTACTGTATAGAGAGCAAACTAGTACAGAGAGCAAACTAGTGACTTGCCTACAGTACAGAGAGCAAACTAGAAACTTGCCTACAGCAAGGTTGTCAACTTTTTAATTCTTTCCTCCAGGAGATCTCGGAGGGAAGCAATAGATGCGAGCATCGGGGGTGGGGCTTAACGATGCAGTTTATGAAAATCATGTCATTAGGCTCCGCACCCTGTCCAGCACTACTACAATTTATAGTGTTCCTGGGGATGGGCGGGGCTTGACGACAAAAATCACCTGTGGGAGATTTTCCTGCTTTCCTGAATTTTGGGAGTCTCCCAGATATTTGGGAAGAGTTGCCAGCCCTAGCCTATAATACAGAGAGCAAACTAGTGACTTGCCCACAGTGCAGAGAGAAAACTAGTGACCACTCAACAAACAAAAAACACACTATGACCAACATACAATACAGTGAACATACTAGGACCACCATACATAAAAGAGAGTATTCCAGTTAATATATGATAATCCCCATAATTAATTCCATTATCCACATTATAATTAAACCCCTCATCAATTAAATTAATTCAATTGATAACTCTCTTATTACTGATGGAGGATGGTGGCGAATTGAGGATGGAGGATGGTGGTGGATGGAGGATGAAGGATAGAGGCAGATGAAGGATGGAGGCAGATGGAGGATGGAGGATTGACGATGGAGGCAGATGGAGGATGAAGAATGGAGGAAAATGGAGGATGGAGAAGGAGGGAGGATGGGGGAAAATGGAGAATGGAGGAAAATGGAGGATGGAGGAAGAGAAGAAGAAGAAGGAGAAGGAGAAGAAGGAGAAAAGAAGAAGAAGGAGCAGAAGGAGAAAAAGGAGAAGGAGAAGAAGAAGAAATAGAAAATGATAAGGAGGAAAAGAAGAATATTTATTAAATGCAATTGTCAATCACTTTCAAGAGGAATTAAATAAAACCAATGTTAGCCAAACCTCATTCAAGGTAACTAGTTAGAAAAAAGCCACTTCCCCCATCACCCACATGCCTCCACCCCTTTCTCCAATAATATCTCCTTTCATAACATTACATTGCCTCTGAATCGGCCCCTGCATATCTTGCAAATATAGTTGCATGTTGCTGAAAAATAAAACAAATTTGCTGACCCAATTCTTACAAATATAAGGCTTGCTAAAAACATTTCCTGCAGTCAAACAGAATGTAGGATTTCACACTTATTTTACCAATAACACAACAATAATTCTCTCCATTTATTAGTGAGGCTATCTCTTATTCATATTCCTGCACTACATGCTATATTTCAGCATATTTTCATGCAGTTTTATGATATTTTCCTCTTAGTTTGCAAAGTCAGCTTTATTTTTAAATAACAGTTATCCTCTGTCATAGTGGACACAATTACCAGGGGTAAATAAATTACTTTGGTTACTGGCTGATTTTAGGTTTTAACAAATTGATACCTTGAGGATCTACTTCCTTGGAAAGTTTGAGGGCATCGGAGTTGGCAAGGTCTGTGTTGGCAGGAGTAACACCGAGTATCAAGCAATTCTCTGGAATGATGAACTGCAAAATCATTTCTCGGATCTGAGACTCAATGTCTGCAGGCTGGTCACCAACCGGAACTTTCGTGATGCCAGGTAAGTCAATTAGGGTTAGATTCAACACTAGAAGAAAAAATATGCAACTAAGTAAAAACAGGGTCTGACAATGATGTACAAATAATTAAATGGAGAATTTTAGCTGCTGAAGTAAAACAGCTATATCCTAAATATTTACATACCATTTGGAGAATAGATCTTCAGATTGATAGGAATTGATGAAATCCCTTTGTTTGTGCCAGTTGTCCTGTCAGTCTCTGCTTCAATTTCTTGACGAACCTCATCAAAATCTAAGAATTTCCTTCCTTTGCAGTGCAAGAACTCTGCATACTCTATATGGAAGCAAACAGTGCATATAAATGATGTTATACTTCTTTTATCACTGAAGCAAACACTTTACCTAAGCCAGCTGTCCCCAACTGTTTTTTTCTGAGTACCATTATGGAATCAGTTCAAATACCATTTTGCAATTCCTTTCTATGACAGGAAGCAGTTGCCGGTCCAATAAGCTGAATTTCAACACTAATATAGCCAACAACGTAATTGTGGTGTGTCAGTGCCAAAATACCTCACTTCTCCTGGGCGTTCCTGTATATTCCACAATACCTCTGCCTGTAGCAACTATACAAGAACAACCTTTTTATCTCCCACTTTAACAGTCTCAAAGCACATATGGTAACATCTTCCTCTCACGCCGCTCTACCTCAGCCTCACCTTTATGTCAAACTCTCCACTGGCTTCCTGTCCGCTTCAGACCTCTCTTTAAACTCCTTACATTCACCTTTAAGTCCATCTCCTCATCTCAACATGTACACCCCTTCCCGCCCTTTCCATTCTGCTAACCAGCGCTGTCTGATTTCTTTACTGATCACCACATCTCACACCCATATCCAGGACTTCTCCCGTGCTGCACCTCTGCACTGGAATGACCTCCCTTCTTCAATCAGACTCTCCTCCACATTGCAGGTTTTCAAGCGTTCACTCAAAACGCACCTGTTCAGGCTAGCCTGCCCCTCCTCCGCTTAACATCCACACTGCATCCTTTAACTATCCCTTCTCTTCCTTCCCCCTCTCCTCCGCTCACACCAGCAGTCCACTTCCTTCCCTCTCCTTATGTCTTCTGTAAGTTCGTCCTTCCCACATAGTGTGTTAGCTCACGTGTCCGTCATCTATTTCTGCCCCTTGTATGTGCCCAGCCATCTATCTGTTTCTGCCCCTTTTATGTATATGCACAGCTATCCATTACAGCCTCTTGTATGTGTGCAGTCATATACTTCTGTCCCTGTCCTTGTACTCCATTTATCTCCTGTCCTAATAACAGGGTTGCCTACCCTAGATCTCTGAGGGAAGAAATACCTTCCAAAATGGGGCCAGGCTTAATGGCACAATTTATGCAAATCACGTCATTAAGCCCCATCCCCTGTCAATCACTACTGTAATCCCTATGTCACCAAGTCCCTCCCATCCCTAGTAACTCTAGGGATAACAATAGAAATTATATTGGGACTTGCAAAGATTTGCCGGCTCTCCCGGGATACCGGGATATTCCAGAATTATTGGCAACCCTGCTGCTTAATTATAACCTTTTCTGCCAACAGTATGTGCCCAGGCATCTATTTGTTCCCCCTGTACTGTATGTATGTGCCCAGCCATTTATGCACCTTGTATGTTTGTACCCAGCCTGCTATTTATGACCCTTGTATGTCTGTGCGCAGCCCTCCATATCTGCCCCTTGTATGTATATGCCCAAACCTCCATATATGCTCAGTGTATATCTGTGCCCAGCCCTCCATATCTGCCCCTTGTATGTCTGTGCCCAGCCCTCTATTTCTACCCCTTGCATGTACCCAGCCTTCTATTTCTGCCCCTTGTATGTCTGCACCAAGCCCTCTATTTCTGCCCCTTGTACGTACCCAGTCATCTTTTTCTGCTCCTTGTATGCATGTGCCCAGCTCTCTATTTTTGCCCCTTGTGTGTATGTGCGAACTCCTCTATTTCTGTCCCTTGTATGCATGTATGTATGTATGTATGTGCCCAGCCATCTGTTTTTGCCCCTTGTATGTACGTAACAAGATAACACAGGCACCGCATCTATTCAAATATATGAAACCTTTACTGCCAACAGTATGTGCCCAGGCATCCATTTATTCCCCCTGTATTGTATGTAGGTGCCCAGCCATTTATGCCCCTTGTATGTATGTGCCCAGCCCTCTATCTCTGCCTCTTGTATGTATGTGCCCAGCGATCTATTTCTGCCCATTGTATGTATGTGCCCAGCCCTCTATTTCTGCCCATTTTTTGTATGAATGTATGTGCCCAGCCATCTGTTTTTGCCCCTTGTATGTACGTAACAAGAAAACACAGGCTGTGCTTCTATTCAAATATATGAAATGCGTGCAAGTGTATATATAAATGGAGAGGTGCAGCCAAGAACCAAAAGCGACCATTGTGTAACTACAAGGAACAAAAGAGAGGTCCGGCATTATATAACACTATGTGTCAGCAAATACATAAAAAGGAGTTTCAGTTCACAATATAGCTATATTGGGTTAAGCTCACCTGCCCACCTCTTTTAGGTGAGTCTCTATCCATCTTATATGTGTACTCAGAAGGTCTGTATTAAGACACTCCTGCCATTTGAAAGTGTGCAGCAGCCATATAGGGGAGGGGTCAGTCTCCCAAAGTAAAAGTAGTAACAGTAACAAGAAAACACAAGGCTGCACTTCTATTTAAATATATGAAATGTGTGCAAGTGTATGTATAAATGGACAGGTGCAGCCAAGGACATCAGTCAGCTGAGCTACCAATCACTATATATTATTATTATATATTATGAATTTTCAAGAAACATTCATACAAGAATAAAAAAATAATTCTGAATAATCAACAACAATGGAACCACTACAGATATTCCAGAACATTGGAATTGTCAGAGGTTAATTGTCTCATTAACGCTTGAGCTTAATACACAACTACGGGCCGCATATACGCAATGTACGTATCGAAACGATACGCAGATTACGTACAATAGCTACTACGCATGCGCAGTAGCTACTGTTTATTGAACTACGTCCGTCTATGGAAGACGGA
>WWET01001241.1:7299-17457 GCA_011038615.1 Limnodynastes dumerilii
CAGTGCACTGTTGGGAACGGAAGGCTGCTGGAGACCGTCACCGTTTGTACAGAAATAGGTGGTACTGGGATCTTCCATTGGGTGCAGGGTGAGTGCCACGGGCGGCCCCCTTGTCTGCGGGGGCCCGTGTGCACTGCACACTCTGCACCCATGGTAGATACGCCACTGCCCCACTTCCCCTCCGGTGGGACTGTCCTGATCCATGGGCCGAAAAGGGGGCGGGGCTTAGAACAGGTCCCGCCCCTTAAATCGGAACAGTCCTATCTCAGAGGGAGGGGGGGCATGTACAAATCCTACACAAGGGCCCCCTTACTTCTTAAAGCGCCCCTGCAGAACATGTCATTTTTTGGCACATACCTCCATGATTGCAGTTACATTGCATGATTGTTTTTACTCATTAATTACCTTCCCACAAAGGGGATTTGTTAGGGTTGCAGGGGTGCATTCCCTGTTAGTACAATGTACAGTATAGGCATTTCCTGTTCATGCGTAACGACTTAGATTTCCTTGTTCATGATTTGCCGTGGAAAACTGCCAGTAGGCCCTGAATGACGGATATCCCTTTAACCCATTTAATAGATTCCTAATTTACTGCTGGCAGAATATCTTCTTCCCTGGTCAGCCTGTCTCTGGTTGATAGAGTCACACTGAACTGTACTTATATAGAATATCTGAATCCCTGGTAGGCGAAAAGAAATGTCACCTCTTAATTTATAAGGTGTGTTTAAGAAAATGACTGAACACTTTCACAAGACACTTTTAATAAAAGCCTGCTTACTGTGTTATGTGAGTTACGATGATCTTGTTTTATTTAAGGCATTGCAGACCTTCTTCTTAAGAAATTGCAATTCTCTAGCCGTGCTTTTATTGTAAAAGAGAATATCATTCCTTGGTTCCATTCCAGATTCTATTACAGGGCTTTAGCTCTGAAAGCCAACTGGGTCACTTTGTACCAAATGTGAGCTGGTTTTGTAGCTTGTTAAAAGACTATTAAGATCTAAGCTCAGGCTTATAAATATATGTCATTCCCATCAGCTGGAAGTGATCCAGAGTGTTCTTCAAAGCAGAGCGAAAGCCAATGGTTCTGTAAGCAGTGTGTACATGTATTTCTATGGAGAAAAAGGCATTGCCTTGAATGAAAATAAGATTTGTGGCATTGTAGCATAAATATTAGCCAGTAACAGTTGTGAAAAATCAAACAGGACTTAGGACTGGATCTTGACCTCCATGCGTTTACTGCATGCTGACCGCATGGAAGAAGGGAGTAAACTCTCCTGTCACTACTCCCCTCTCTCATGCCACTCGCAATATTGGATATTGGAAACCCAACCCTGACTGTAAAACTGAAATGCCCCCCCTGCCCTCCTTAATCAGTTTATTGGATGGATTCCCAGATATCCAGTTGAATTCGGCTATTTACGAGGTCTGGATTCGGTCCTTAAACACCATTTATGTAGCTTCACACAATTATCAAACTGATGCAAACTATAATAAACCTTTGTGAACAGTAACAGTGCAGTAAGTTGGGACAGGCAGGGGCATACTGGGGAGTTCTAAGGATAGATAAGCAAGTTGTCTCCTGGGTTCATTTTTTCATCCTACAAATCATTAAGTTTGTATGCTATGATGCCAAGATTGTAGGATGGGGGTGGGGAGGTGTAAAATTAGGAGGATTGGAGAGAGGAATGTCCATGAATCTGTGAATACTGGAAACAAAACAAAGTCTTGCAGGGAGAGAAATTCCAATTACAAGCTATTGAAGTTGAGCTGCGCAACAGATATGCAGTATGTGTATGTATTCCGGTTTATCTACTACAAGATGAAAACCTAATACATTGTTAATGAGCAAGTTGACCTCACTCCAAGAATAATTGACCAAGGGCTGGATCCAGACCTTGTTAAGTGCATGAACTTAGTTACACCTGGGCTAAACCATGTTGATTTCAGGGGAGTCATATTGCATCTGCTGCAAACAGTATTAGAGTTGAGAGGTGATGTTTCCTATCCCAAGTCTAAATAACAGTGTGATAGTAACGCTGGTCAGTATCTGTGTGCAGCAAGCAATTTAAAGATATATCTCTGCATGCAAAGTATACAATTAACTTGACTCCCCCTGAATTCAACATGGTTTAGCCCAGGTGTAACTAAGTTAATGCACTTAACAAGGTCTGGATCCAGCCCCAAGAAACAGGGCCACCACATGTGGTTAAAAGTACTGACTTGCGAGGTCTTGCTAGATAATGATTTCCTCCCAATAGACCTTTGCTGTAGTTCCACCTCTGCCATAAACATATGTTCCACACATGGTAAATATCAGTATGTGATAGTAGTATCCAAAAATGTTTAGATGCTGCCACGACCAATACTCACCTGAGTCTGTGTGACTTGCGTGTGGCAAATGGTTAATCAAAAACAACCACCTGGTCTGTCTAAAAATGACTACCACCCATCCCCCAATTATCTCTTCACTCCTTCTATATCCACTAATTTCAACTGAGGAGGAAAGGCATTAAAGGAGTCATTATTTCATGGGACTTAAAGGTAGCCAAGCAATGTAACAAAGCAATAAGAAAGGCAAGTCAGATGCTTGGTTGCATAGGAAGAGGAATAAGTGGCAGAAAGAGAGTATTGCCACTTTATAGATCGTTAGTATGGCCTCACCTGGAATACTGTGTTCAGTTCTGGAAGCCATATCTCCAGAAAGACATAAATACCTTAGAGACTGTGCAAAGAAAAGCAACTAAAATGGAGCATACATTAACTACATGTATAGCTCGGAGCAGAAAAGGGAGAGGGAGATATGATTTTCAAATATATCAAGGGGTGTAACCAACTAAAGGGGTTGGCATTTTCAAAGGAAGATATGTATTAAAACACAAGAGCATGTGTATATACGGGATGGTGGTAACTTAAAAAGAAAAGTTTGGAAAAATGAATTAACTGAAAGGCTGGTCAACACAATAAAACAGTTTAAACATGCTTGGGATAAATATTAGTATATCCTAAATCTTTAACTAAATTGATGATAAAATAGGGTCTAGTATAGTTTTAAATAAAGAAATGGACTACAAATACTAGATTATATAGATTTCTATGTTACTTTATTTAGAGTTATCAATAACCAACTAATCTTCCCTGATGCAGTTATGTGTAGTGTTTAGGAGACCAAACAACACATGAGAGCATCAGAATACAGAGACATGAACTTAGGTATTGAGATTTAATAATTTAATATAAAAAAATTGTTTACAATTAAGGTACAAAAATAGTAACAAAATGACATAAAATACATTTGCAAATCATTTCTTACAAATATGAAAGGATTAAAATGCAGAATAGGTTACATTAAGCAATGAGCATTTTTTCGAGGCAGTCCCCAATAGACATGAACTCCCATGAAATGACAAGACACAGCATCGCAGAAGACATTTGAAGGTAGATTTGGGCACACCAGACCCTTTCCCCTAATGTCCACTAAAAGGTCTGTGTAGATGCAAATGATCTTCTAACTACAGGAAATCCTCATCCATAATTAATGACTCAATAGAGATCTGGGTTATCACCTAAACACAAGGAATGTGAGAGGTCTGGATATTGTGGAACTATTCAAATTTATAGTATTAACATGTGGGTAATAAAATATTCCCTCCAGCCAAGAGTACAAACATAAATCCTTAACACACTTTTGAGATATAGACAAGGTGGGTGATAACAGATCTTCCTTTTTAGGGGTTAACCTGACTCTAAATAAAGAAAACTTATATAAAAGAACACTTAGCAATAACACAACAGATGCATTAATGAAATTAAACGTTCAAAGCAAGTACTCATCTCCCTTAATGATTTCAGTCAAGATGTAAGTAGTTTCTGAAAAAATGTGACAAGCTCCAGTCCTATGGTTCAGATAGAAGCTGAAATAATGAAGCCAGCAGGGAATGGGGTTATTAAGAATGCTTTAACTTACTTGGGATTTTCACGTTTTAATAATTTCCAACATTTTACTTCTTGAATGTAAATGAATGGCAGAACAGTCCGGTACAAAATGTTCACAGAACACAGACTTCAACAGATTGTCATAAGGAGCAATCACTCCAGAGAACCCATACAATGAAGTGACAAAAACAACATAGTGAATAATAAGCTCTAATATATACTGCATGTGTACACAACAGAAGGCTCACATACTGGTGTTTAGCTTCCATGGTCTGATACCTCCCAATAAACATAAAAGTGTCTCCAGGCTCAAACCTCTTTTGCTTGATCTTTCTCTGAGTGTGGTTCGCTGCTACGATGGTCTTTATTTCAGAGGACCATCGTACTACAGTTGGATGCAGACTGCCAGCAATTGTAGAAAGCGGTGAAGATGCAACTCCTGGGGCCAGATTTACTAAGCTGCGAGTTTGGAAAAGTGGAGATGTTGCCCATAGCAACCAATCAGATTTTAGCTCACATTCTCTATTATGTAAAGAGAAAGTAAGAGCTAGAATCTGATTGGTTGCTATGGACAACATCTCCGCTTTTCCAAACCCGCAGCTTAGTAAATCTGGCCCCTGGAGTTCCAAACTTTCATCTGCTGAAAGGTAAATGTTTAACCTAACCCTACCCTTAACCCTTTCCTAAGCCTCCCTTTCACTCAGTCTAACCCTAACCTTCCCCTTCTTCAGACCTTACCCTAGCCATCCATGCCTCCGCTACCTAAACCTAGCCCTCCATAACCCACAGCCTAACGGACTGAAATCAAAGCATGAAGCAGGTATTTTTCCCAGTCCCATTGATTGGACGCATCCCCTTTTTTGAAATATGGATCCGGTCCAACAATGCATTTTTGTGTTCCTGAACCTGACAAGTGTGTTAGAGCCTTTCACCCACTGTGAATCCAAAGGCATTTCAGGTGTTTTTCTCCTATTAAGTATAAAGATCAGCTAACTGCTCATTCCTTACCATAACCAAAGCACATTTCACATTCAATACAATCTTGAGCACTTGACTCCCTAGCAGAGAAGGGATTTAAAGTCATACCGCCTTCAATTAATTGCCAGATCTGCTGAAATATGCTGTCAAAAGCAAACAGATGTTGGAAGAAAATGGTGAGCACAAGAGATAAGAGACAAATAGGATTAAAGAGACAACTGGGTGTGAAGATATTGTATACTGGAAGAGCAGTCCCTAGGGGGAATTACAAAGCTCTGTGTGCAGGCTTACACTGCACTTGGGTTAATTTGGAGGAGGAAGTTCCTGAGGCTGAAAAGAATGAAGTCATTCAAGAGTATAAGAGCACGGGTGACATTAAGCACATTGATGGCTATTGCCACGGAAAGAGTCCTTCTCTAAGTTTTGTCACAAGCTTTATGGATATTAGTAGCAATTGTTTACACTGTGACACTCTATGACATTAATACTATTAGCGGGCCGTATGCAGATTACCGGACGTATAACATATACGCAATCTACGTAAGGAAAAGATACGTAGATAACGTAAAAAAATGTACTACGTATGCGCAGTAGGAAAAAACGCTAAACACCGGACATATATGTTACACGTCCGGTAGTCTGTATACAGCCTAGCATTCTCATAATAATGGATTTCCTTTCAATTCTTTACAAATATATAATTTTTTTTATTAATAAAAGTCCATACAGCTGTGTAGTGTATTTTCTGTGCCAATGTCTGCCCCAGAACACTGATATTGCATAAACTGTGGTAATAAATGTAAAAGCCTCTACATGCAAAAAACAAATTAATAGTAATAATAATGTTCCATTGATTGCAACATTATTATTACCTTTATTAGGAATCTGGAGCAACCTTCCCATTATGGTTCTTTTAAGGCCATTCTCATTGTAAACAGAAAATGAATACTTTCCACTGTCTTCCAAAACACAATGACCAGGAGATGAGGATGAAAGGTACAGATGAGATGGACACTGTACAATTATTGGGCTGATTACTGCGTCTGTGATCCACTAAAACATTCTAACTGTTCCAACTGATAATAGGATCAGATTATACTGACGGTATGCTGATGAGAATGACACAGCAGGGACAGGACATCTTGGACAGTGTCTCGCGATTTCCCTATCTCAGTGTTCCCCAACCTCAGTCCTCAGGGACCACTAACAGTCCATATTTTCTAGTTTTCCTTAAAGAATCACAAGTGATATAATGAGCAGCACCTGTGGAGCTTTTAAAATGTGACAGTTAGTAATGAACACACCTGTGCTCCAGCAGTGACACCTGGAAAACATGCACTGTTAGTGGTCCCTGAGGACTGAGGTTGGGGAACACTGCCCTATCTGACCATTTTCTCAGCACCCAGCGCTAATCATGGCATTTTAAGTGTCGGTGGGAAATGATGATATGTCAGTTCCCCTCTCTCGTGCGGATTAGCTTTTTATTTTGTATACAGGCCACTGATATTCTATATTGTGAAGAGGTCATTGGTAGTCTCTCCTTATTGTGTATAAATCACTGTTGTACTTTTTATATTGTCTATAGGTCTCCAGTGGGCATTCTGCATTGTATCTAGGGCCCGTATTCAGACCTCTGTCTTCTGTGCCCGTCCGTCCGTAACTAACCGATTGAAGTTAATGAGCATGCGTAGTAATTATTGAACGCTATTTACTTAGCATTTAGCTACGTAGATTGCGTACACGCGGTCTTAAAGACCAGGTCTGGAAACAAAAATCTTGGGGCCCGGTACACTTATGTATTTGGGGACCCCTATCCCTCCTCAATTGGGTATTGCAAGGGTACATCTGAACCTTGGGGCCCGTCACAGCTGTCCATCCCTGTCACCAGGCCTGTCTCTGGCTGTGCTTCCATATGTTTTGTTGCCCCTCCACCTGTGTTCACATCCATCTGCACTGCGCTAGTAGAACAGAGAGTTCCACGATATTTAAATGAGAAAAGGGGGCGTTTATCTCATTTAAATAGGTGCGGAAGCAGTTAAAGGTGTCTGCGCTTCTGTGAAAATCTTACACTATCTCAGTGGGCAACCCTAACTTCAGCTGGTGTAACATTGTGTAATTCTGCCGGCCACAGGAGCGTAAATGGCCAAACCCGTCCTCCTGACCTCATGACCTTACCTCCCCCCGCCTTCCTTGCCTAACTGTTGCGTAGTTGTTGCAACAGTTAGGGACGCCCGATCCTAAGGAATGGGTTTCCCTAGCTCCGCCGGGCAACATCTGCCCGGCGCATGCAAAGATCGGCAAAACTGCTGATCTTACGCATACAGCCGCCGTAAATACGGCAGCAGCCATAGTTCTGGATCAGGCCTGAAGTATTAAGTATGAATATACTTTAATACATAAAATAACAAGTGAGCAGTTACAAATATAAGTACAATAAAATACAATACAATAAAAATACAGGAGAAGCGTCTACTGGGATTTTCTACTCCGTTTGAGATCCATATGAACTGTTGGACACAGTTACCAAGATCTATGAGACTTTTCTAACAGTGCTGCAGCGATTGTTTTACATTTATTCAAGTTTCTGTGTGGTGTTTTGGTGGAACGCCCTGTTTTAATTGTAGCAGCTGCAGTTAGTTCATTTAGCGCTGGGTAAAGAGCTGTTTTTCATCTAATAATTATTTAAATACTTTTCAATTAAAATATTTTATTTTTATATTTAAATATTTTTAATGCCAGAATAGCTGTGGAAAACCACTACTATTCTGTCATGATAATGTACCTCATTAAAATGCACAGGAAAGTCTGTGGCTTACACCCTGACTGCATAGGTGACACTTACCAACGTCCTATCCAGAGCTGCACGGAAACATACAACTCTGGATAGAGCTATTAGAGCATCCACATTCCAGGGGACAGATTTACTAAGCTGCGGGTTTGGAAAGGGGAGATGCTGCCCATAGCAACCAATCAGATCCTAGCTGACATTCTCTAGTATGTAATAGAAAAGTGAGATTTAGAATCTGATTGGTTGCTATGGGCAACATCTCCCCTTTCCAAACCCGCAGCTTAGTAAATCTGGCTCCAGAGGTGCTAATACTCTGGATCAGCTTCTAGATCCTTACTGAATGATTGGTAACATTGTTTAAATATATTTAGGAATATCTCCTTCTTGCCATTTACTATACATTTACATATTTACCTTTGGTTTTGATTTCATTATATTCTTTCTTCATCACTGCACAACATGAAAGTAAAAGTTGATAAATTGTTTTGTATTTTTCCACAATGAAACATTTATAAGCTTGCAAGTAAAAATGGCATAAACAGATGCAAACCTTCATGTACCAATAAACACTTGGTTTTACTCTTGCAGTACAAAATAGGAAGGGCATATAAATATGCCTAAATAACTATTCAAGCTAAATAATGTATAGCCTAATATTCTACAATACATTGTTCTAATGAATCTTTTTTTATACAACGTAAATATGACATTTTAAACTAGTTTTGTCACAAGGGAGCTGCAATGTCAAAACGAAAGCACACCTATTATAGTTAAGCTGACAAAAACTGGACCATGTGGCTTCATACTGTAAGGGAACATTTTGAGAGGTCCTAGATGCAGGTCAGTATTACCATGTAGTGATGTATGTTCCTCTGTGAAGTTGCTTAGAGTTCCCTTGGGGCAAAACAGGTGAATGTGTACAGGTCGCCTAAACCATTTTACAATGTGAGGGACGCTAATTAATTTGAATTCTTTTGCATGCAGGGAAAATACTCTTTCACATAGAATTCAATTACTGCATAACTTTATGTGTTATCTATAAGTTAGAGTTGGGCTAGGAAACTTTACCTCTAAATTCTTATTCTGTTTTCACACTTTGAATTTGTCTTTTACTGCAGTTTAACTTGGTTTTGTTCAAATCTTCACTTGCACCTCTCTAAAAAGAGGTGTTAGTAGAGGACTGGATAAGCCTCATTGTGTCCTTAACAATCTGTGCAATTACCTGTTGCTTATTTAAAATGCTGTTCTCTTCAGCCTTTCCTTCAACATACACACACACTTATTATTATTATTGTTTATTTATAAGGCACCACAAGGTGTCCGCAGCGCTGTACAAAATACAACAAAATATAGTACAGACATACAGGGTAGAGATGCACAGCATAGTATATATTAAATACAATATGACTATAAAAATATCATAAAAATACAATAAAGTGAAGCAAGCTCAGAATGCAAGGCAAAATGCGAATTGTCAAGCTTGGAAGATCAGGGAGCAGAGGATAGAGCGGAGGAAGAGTGAGAGGTTGAGAGGGAGCCACCAGGTGGGGATAGGGTAAAAGGGTAGCAGAGGGGGGTGAAGTGAGAGGGAAGTGGTGGAGGAAGGAACAACACTAGGATGGAGTGCCCTGCTCATGTGAGGTAACACACTATGTGGGAGGAAAGGACTTACAGAAGACATAAGGAGAGGGAAGGAAGTGGACTGCTGGTGTGAGCTGAGGAGAGGGGGAAGGAAAAGAAGGGATAGATGAAGGATGCAGTGAGGATGTTAAGTGGAGGAGGGGTAGCCCAGCCTGAACAGGTGCGTTTTTAGTAAACGCTTGAAGACCTGCCATGTAAGGGAGAGTCTGACTGAAGAAGGAAGGCCATTCCAGTGCAGAGGTGCAGCACGGGAGAAGTCCTGGAAGGGAAGGAACTGCTGGTGTGAGCTGAGGAGAGGGGGAAGGAAAAGAAGGGATAGATGAAGGATGCAGTGAGGATGTTAAGTGGAGGAGGGGTAGCCCAGCCTGAACAGGTGCGTTTTTATTTTAGACTTGAAGACCTGCCATGTAAGGGAGAGTCTGACTGAAGAAGGAAGGCCATTCCAGTGCAGAGGTGCAGCACGGGAGAAGTCCTGGATACAAGCGTGAGATGTGGTGATCAGTCAAGAGGTCAGACAGCGCTGGTTAGCAGAACAGAAAGGGTGGGAAGGGGTGTGCATGTTGATGAGAGAAGAGAAGTAGCGAGCAGTGGATGAGGAGATGGCCTTAAATGTGAGGGTAAGGAGTTTAAAGAGAGGTCTGAAGCGGACAGGAAGCCAGTGGAGGGTTTGACATAAGGGAGAGGCCGAGTTCAAGCGGCGTGAGAGGAAGATGAGTCTGGAAGCAGCATTGAGTAGAGATTGAAGGGGGGCAAGACGGGTGAGCGGGAGACCTATGAGGAGGAGGTTACAGTAGTCGAGGTGTGATATGACTAGAGAG
>WWET01001241.1:59374-83952 GCA_011038615.1 Limnodynastes dumerilii
TATCCCCCATCAGGTCCACAGGCCCCCCCAGTATCCCCCACCATGTGTTCCAGCCCCCCCGGAATTCTCAGATGGCGAGGGGGCTGGAACACATTTTTTTTTGTTTTTTCTGTCCCTTACCATTGGACATGCACAGTAGCGTCCACATGTGGACGCTACTGCGCATGCATATGACAGTGCGGAGCACAGTGGCTTTTATATATATATATATAGATAAAAAGATAACTGCTGTATATATTATACAATAATGGTCCGTATGCAGAGCTCTGGCCGCATTGCATTTGCGGCCGGAGTTTTCAGAAAAGTGCTATTGCGCATGCGCAGTAATTTTGTAATGTAATCTACGTTACTTCTTGCAACGTAGATTGCGTATACGTGGTCTTAAAGAGATTTAGATTACGTTACAAAATTACTGCAAACGCAATGCGGCCGGAGCTCTGCATACGGCCCCTAATTTCAATCTCCTTCTTAAGTCTGGATCCAGCCCAATGTGCCTGAAAACCAATGTCTTCTTTTGGATATTCCAGGGCTGATTCCGGGGACATATTCGGATCACTGCCTGATTTATTGCCATTGCGCATGCTCCTTACGCTGATGACACTCGCATAAGGAAACAGACTTCCATACATTTTTTGCATACGTCAGGTTTCTGATGGTGGTGTGGGTGTGAGCACACGGGGGAGGGGTTTATCATTTTAATTATACAGCATACCCTCCAACATTTTTTTATGGAAAATCGGTACACCTAGGGGGCATGTCCATGAAGTAGGCGTGACTTGTCCAGTAAAGGGGTGGGGCTTTAATCTGCTCTCCTTTACACCTTATCATATTAGCTAAGAACCCACAGGAGAGAGTCTTGTCACTATAACAGAGCTGTAGGAGTCTGTCCCCGCAGCTCTGCTTTAGTTATCAGATGCTGCATGACTGGAAGATGAGTATAGGGGCGGCAAACTGCAAGGCCAGAATCCGGTACAGAGGCCCTTTTAGCCGGTACAGACCATTAAAAAACTGTAATGTACCTGCTAAATAGATACAGTTGGAGGGTATGTATACAGTAGAGGAGTGCCTATGCATGATGCCCTAACCACACTTCAGATCCGTCCCCATTTTAAGTCAGGATGAATGGGAAATCTTAAGGACGCCTCCTCAGCTCAGAACTCTGTGTGAGCAAAGGGATTGGCCTACCATGTACAGAAGAGTGCAGTAGAAGAGGAAGTCTGGGTCCGATCCTATGTTATATCTCCCTTTCTATAGCAATACAAGCTTGGGGTCAGCCTAGAAAAGCGGCATACAGCACCAGGCTATGCAGCTGCTGCCTAGTATATTAATAGCCTGGGAACCAACCACACAGAACTTGCCCATGAGCTGGCACCCTTTTAAGATAGTCAAGTGTGTAACTACCATTGGTGCAGGGGGTTAGTTTAGAATGGAGAACCCCATAGACAGACATTACTCTTATCTGTACTCAGTAATATTCCTCCCGGTGCCGGTTTCTGTTCCAGTCCTCTATGACCCAGAGAAGAAGGTCTCCAGTCAGGTAAGTAATGGGAGATCGGAGAGCTGATCAATAATAAATGGAACCCACAGTCTTTTAGTATTAAGAGCAGGCAGAGAGAGTTACTGATCAAGGCTCAAGGCTCTTGGGGATAGAATAAGAAGAGAAATAAAATGAGAAATAGGGAAGCATGCTGTTTGAGCAATTGCACCTCTCAGAAAGACCTCTATGGAGGATATTATAAACCTCTGCTTCATATGTGGTACATGCATTTTTAAAAAACATTTGAAACAACATATAAAGTATTAAGCTTCAAAAAGCAAAGTAGGATATGACATATACAATGAAATAGGGTTATAAATGACAATGGGCCAGATCCAGAACAATGCTTGTGAGCGAATTTACGCGTGGAGGAGACATAAAATAGCCTTTTGGTAAGTACTGCACATGCGCACCATAGAAAATCCGCTCAGTAACGTAGCATAATTGTGAATATATGGGCCATTCACGTATGTGTCACGTAAATACTTACGTGTGGGCATGCCACGTGAGTCCAAAATACGTCTGAAATATGTTAAGTAGGCGGGGTTTGTATTTAAAGTGTACAGTATGGGCGTGCTTAGCTGCGTAAATACGTGTTGGCCATACGTATGTGTGCGGATAACTGCGATTACGTTGGCAAAAGTTAAGGTAGGGTTTAGAAAGTGTATCTTGACAAAATACGTACGTTCAAGGGGTGTGCCTAGGGGAGTGTATAGAATATACGCACACGAAAATACGCTACGCGAATAAACGTACTGCAAACATAGTTCTGGATCTACCCCAATGTTATGAGATATAGGTAACAGGTACACTGGTCAGTTGCTAATAGGACCTTTCAATGTCACCACAATGTAGGATGGGTGAGGATGTTATTCTTCTTTCTCACTGTGACCCTCCTGTCTGTCCAACTGAACGTATGTTCATGCTCCCTCCAAGAATGTCCTAGAGGTAAATGGTGATGAGTCCCCTCAATGAAGCTATAATGGAATATGATTTTATCGTGATTCATTTTAAGGTATGATGTGGTTACATTTCACAGCTGGATAGCAGCAGCTACATGCAACCGCAATTGTGGTAACACATGCCATGGCTAGCTATGGCCACATGCAATTGCATTACACACAACCAATGGTGAATTTTGTATATTCAGGTTCAGTGGCGGCAGTACCAGAGGCAATGGAAGCACTGAGCTCGAAGGGGGGCACTTCCATTCTCTTTCTCTGTGCTGCACCTTTTGAAGGCTCCGGGAACGGAACCAAGCCAGTAATATAGGACCTGATTCACACTTAAGAGTGAGTTAGGTGCGGGCAGATGCGCACCTTACTCACTCTTCCATCCCCCGCCCCGCCCCCCATTTTTAGGTACCTTATGGTACTTAAAAGTGCCATAGGAGCCTTAAATTACCTACTACGCATGCGCAGTAGGTAATTTCATTTAGATGCGCACTTAAGAAGCCGCAGCTTCTTAAGTGTGGATCAGGTCCATAGTTAGTACTGGCTGGGGGCTCTATTAATAGGAGTTTACTTACCTTTTCTCAGGAATGCACTGCACAACGTCATGATGTCACGCCAGTGCTGTGCTCCGCCCCCTTGCCTCCGGGCGACGGGGGGAGAACTTACGCCACTGTTCAGGTTGATTTTACTCTAACGTTGACACAGAAAAGTCCAAGAAATAATATTCTTTCACCAATGGTTTTAAGGCACAAGAGTTGGGATCCAGACATAAGAAGAAGGAGGTATATTATGATTGCTAGGATCTGATTGCATCTGGATCTACATGATCTAAATTTCCATTTTTTGGTTCTGACAGCAGGGTGGGAGTGAGCGCAGAGCAGAGCCGTAGCTAGAAATTTTAGCGCCGGTGCAGAAAGTAAAATGGTGCCCCCAACCCTGTATTAGTAACCAGTTTAAGCTTAAAAATGAACTTAATGCCGACCAACTTTGACTTTGCACCCTTGTCAAACGCCCCTATTGCCCTGGACTAGTTACGGCCCTGGCACAGAGAGAGGGGGGGGGGTATAGGTATTTAAAACTAAAGACATCCTATTCACCACCAAGTGAGGACAGACCAGAAATCTTATGGTAGGGTCCGCCCCCAAGTGAGGAGGGTGACCTATTGCTTGGAAGGCTGGATCAGGTCCAGTATGACTATCCAATGTGCTTTGTACTTGAGGTTGTTCCTTTGAAATAACATTATCCTAAACATATTTACATTTAATAAGCGAATAATCTTATTAAACTTGAAGAAAATGCTTAGTTTGTTTCATAAAACTCTTTTTTTTTTTGTTTTATTCATTTATTCTTCCACAACTCAGACAGCAAATACAATATTGGACACAGCTTCATGAATCCAAAAAGTTATACAGATATTACACTTCTTATTAAAAAGTAGACTGCAGCCAGGAGGCTTGTGATGTTTGTCTTTTCAGTCAGAGAGATCAGCATGCCGCACACAGCATTTGTGCCACTACACAGCTTTAATAGTATCAGTCAGATGGCATATCGGGAAATTATAACTACAGATGCTGGAATTCAATTTATCTTCCCTCCTGTGGTGAAAAGAACATCTACTATTGTTTTGGTAAAATAGCCTTTTCCAAGTAAGTAAATGTATTTGATATTGCGAACTGTTTTGTTGAATCACATACTGAGCGTATGACTGCATAGAGCTTTCTAATTTCATCCAGTATATTCATGAATATATGAAATAGCAATAGCTCGTCTCAGACACTTCAACTGTAAAACAACTTGTCCTCATATGCAAGTGGATACAGTAATGCCCTCCTTGTCTCCTGACTGGCAATGTGTTAGCATTATTTGCACCGTTCTCTTCACTGAGACTGATAATAGAACATTCGTAAACGTATAAATGCTCTGAAAAGAAATAGAGGCAGAAAATGAAATAAGCACTCTCTGTCTGTCTGTCCTTTCAATCTGAATTGTTGGAAAGACATAGACAACCCCTGACACTCTAGGGGCCAGATTTACTAAACTGCGGGAAAAGGAAAATTGGAGATGTTACCCATAGCAACCAGATAGTAATAGGAAAGTAAGAGCTAGAATATGATGGTTGCTGTGGGCAAAATGACCACTTTTTCTTTCTCGCAGCATAGTAAATCTGGCCCCAGGTGTGTAAAAAACCAACCATGGCTGTATCTAGAAGAGAAACACAGGGGCAGCTGCCTAGGTCACAAAGCTGAAGGGGAGTGGCAATACATTACAATTTTAGGTCAATTCAAATAATAGGGTTATGGACACAGGTGCTCAAATGTTTAGCTACGTCTCCGGCAATCATAAACACAGGACAACAGACCATGTGACCTAAAATTAGTAGTTGAAATTTCCAAATGCATCTCTGGCAGGAGACGCAAATTACAGAGGTGCCAGTGCAACGAGCCAGGGGTTCTCCACCCCATCCTCAAGTAGCACTAATGGTCCATGTTTTGCAGGTCTACCTACAGAACAATTGATATAGGGCCAGGTCCCAAGCTAAGTACACTAGCGTATTTACGCTAGCCAATGACATCATTTTACCCATTTGTATTTACTGCGAATGCGCGCGGCAGATATTACGCCACGTAACTCCTAACATACGTACCATCAGCGTAAGTATGAACAAAGGGGCGGGGGCATCAATATGACACACGTAATTACGCTTTGGAGGCGGGTATAAGGTTAGGGGTTAGGGTTAGGCTGTGGGACATGGAGGGTTAGTGTTAGGCTACGGAACATGGAGGGTTAGGGCTGGGCTGAAGAAGGGGAAGATTAGGGTTAGGCTGTGGGAAATGGAGGGTTAGGAAAGGGTTAAGGTTAGGGTTATGTAAAAATATCTTTGCGACTCTGTGAGTCGCAGCTCGTCTGCTTTCTAAATTGGATACTGCCAGCAATTGTCAGCAGTCGCAATTCAGCTACTGAACGATGGTGTGACGGAAAACAGACCATCATAACGCCAAACCAATTTCCTAGTGTATAGATGGGCCAAGCCCAATAAATGTCACTGTTCTCAGCGTAAACTCAGACACAGGCACAACAAGGCATATGAGATGTGTTAAGATACTGGCTACTAAACGATAATCAGGGAGATCATTTCATTATTATATTAGCCTGATTATTTTGCAGTGTATGGTAAGGACTAATTACTCACAAAATGCTCTGACCTAATAACCAGAGAAGATGGACATAGGGGAGTAGGGAGATCGTCCCCGTTACCAGGTAGAGTGGGAATACTATACGATGTCCCTGGCTAGTGGAGCATTATACCAGCAGTTGGGGGCATTGTTTAGTCATATAACTATAGTCAGTGGTTGAAGTGGAAATTTAGAAGTGACGGTATAGAAATTGGGAATAGGGATTAACAGCTTTTTGATTAAATCAGTGGGAGAAGTGACAGTATGACATATCCCCCGTATACCCCCTCACTTCCAGCCCTGGCTATAGTGTATGGCCAGCTTTAGTTAATACACATCTGTTTGCGCTGAACTTACATGTAATCCCCACTGGCCAATCACTACATTGAAATGAACTGCAAATGGACACAAGTGTGCAAACACTATACTGAGAATACAGATTACATTGGGCTGGATCCAGACCTACGTTCCCCTTCCGTGTCAACATGTAGCGTGTTTACGCGATCGTAATTACTATGTACTCCCCTAGGCACTCCCCTCGGTCATACGTGCTTTTGCCGTTTTACGCTTTTCAAACCCCACCTTAACTTTTCCATGCGTAACTCCTGTCGGTAACGGATGAACGTACTTACACAGCTAAGCACGCCCCCTGCCCCCAAAGCGTAATTACGGGTGTCGTATGGCTGGCATGCCCCTTCGTACATAGTTACGATGCTGTTGTGATGAAGGCTCTTACGCTCTGAGTTACATGGCGTAACATATGCCGCGCGCATGTGCAGTAAGTACTAATGGGCGCTTTTACGCACAGGGCAAGCGTAAAAACACGGGCGACCGTAGTTCTGGATCTGCCCCATTATGTGTAAACCGTTACATCCACATTTTGTTGCATATCCGCAATGTCCAACAGATTTCTGCATTTATTCTAAAATCTATATATATATAATTCATAAATTAATTTTTTTTTTATTTAAATTAAAATAATAAATATATATATATACTGTGTGTGTATTATTTTTTTAACTGATGAATTTTCAATGTAAATAAACAAGCATCGTCTTAGCTTTTTGTAAAATAAATATTTCTTTCATTATATTGATAGTGAAATGTATTTTTTATGGATATAAGATATGTGAAGTATTATCACTGTTTGATCACTATATTTCTAAAAGTAAATTTAAGCTATGTCAGAATCCCCCTGTTCTACAAGGACAATCCATTGTCATTAAATGCAGGGTCTTGGCCACACAACCTTGGCTTTAATGTCTGGCAATGCTATTTGTCAGCCAGTGCTGCTGATGATGACATCCTGCTGTGAAGTTAGGGGTCTTGGGAAGTCAATTAGTTCTCACCTGCTGATGAATTGCCTTCACCTTGTTCTCCACTCAACTCCTTTCTTTTTGTTTGTCAGGTGGAAGTTCATGTGACTTATGACATCCTGATTTATCCATTTGTTTAACTGTAATACTTTTGATTTCCATCTTTTTCCTAAAAAGCAAAAAATCTATATCTGACTCCTACATTTTTGACTTGGCTAATAAATGACAACAACAAAAATTGGTTGTTGAGCCCTACAATAGAAACGCTATAGCAGCAGTGTGCAAATATTTCAGTGGAGGGAAGGGGGAGGCACTTAAGCAGTTATGAAAGTACCATTATTATGATAATAAATTACATTTTTTTATTTAAATTAAAATAAAAAATAATAATAATAATAAAAATATATATATATACTGTGTGTGTATTTTTTTATTTTTTTTTTAATTGATGAATTTTCAATGTAAATAAACAAGCATCGTCTTAGCTTTTTGTAAAATAAATATTTCTTTCATTATATTGATAGTGAAATGTATTTTTTATGGATATAAGATATGTGAAGTATTATCACTGTTTGATCACTATATTTCTAAAAGTAAATTTAAGCTATGTCAGAATCCCCCTGTTCTACAAGGACAATCCATTGTCATTAAATGCAGGGTCTTGGCCACACAACCTTGGCTTTAATGTCTGGCAATGCTATTTGTCAGCCAGTGCTGCTGATGATGACATCCTGCTGTGAAGTTAGGGGTCTTGGGAAGTCAATTAGTTCTCACCTGCTGATGAATTGCCTTCACCTTGTTCTCCACTCAACTCCTTTCTTTTTGTTTGTCAGGTGGAAGTTCATGTGACTTATGACATCCTGATTTATCCATTTGTTTAACTGTAATACTTTTGATTTCCATCTTTTTCCTAAAAAGCAAAAAATCTATATCTGACTCCTACATTTTTGACTTGGCTAATAAATGACAACAACAAAAATTGGTTGTTGAGCCCTACAATAGAAACGCTATAGCAGCAGTGTGCAAATATTTCAGTGGAGGGAAGGGGGAGGCACTTAAGCAGTTATGAAAGTACCATTATTATGATAAATAGAAAATAGAATATGCCACACAGTGATGCCCCAATATCATAATATGCCACACAGTAATGCCCCCAGGTAATAATATCTCACACAGTCATGCCCCCAGGTCATAATATGCCACACAGTTATATTGCAGGTCATAATATGCCACACAGTAATGCCCCCAGGTATGGTATGCCACACTGTGATGCCCCTAGATCATAATAGACCATACAGTAATATTTAAAAAAAAAAGCATTGTAACAGCATTTTAAACGTCTATAGGTATTGGAATTAATGAAGCAAAAATATTTAAGGATGACTGAAAGACATTCTTAAGAGTAACTGGTATAACAGTAATGCCCCCAGGTATGGTATGCCACACAGTAATGCCCCCAGGTATGGTATGCCACACTGTCATGCCCCTAGGTCATAATAGACCATACAGTAATATTTAAAAAAAAAAGCATTGTAACAGCACTTTAAACGTCTATAGATATTGGAATTAATGAAGCAAAAATATTTAAGGATGACTGAAAGACATTCTTAAGAGTAACTGGTATAATATATCAATTAAAGTTTAATTTATTCGCACATGCAACAAAAAACATAATTAATGATAAAAGTGGAGATATGTATTATCTAACAGATCTAAGTTAAATGGTTCTGAGTTTAACAGTCAGAATAGTGCCTCCAATTATTAAATTGGAAAATAATGAAACCAAACTTGAATCATATAACATATAATATCTAATGTGTAGCCAGAAATTTGTTGTCACTGCTCCACAAGCAATGTCCACTGATTAGGAGCCCACATGGAGTCCTAAAGGAAAGTAGATCAAGTGTGCTATAACCCAAACTCTCCAAGGGAAGCTATAGTAGTCCAGTCTGCCTGCATGCTGACGTCAGGGAGATGCTTTAGTGGATGCTAGTTGAGTGGCCACTGTTAGTTAGAAAAGCACTCAATCAAACAATGAAGTCCCAATATAGAGGATGAGGATGATGTGATGGTTGTTATTTCACTCTCAGAATACCTAAGCCAACAGAATTAAATAAAGGAGGTCCAATGTATCAGAACCAATATAGAGCGCTTAAGTCAGAAACTTCCGACACATTTCATTTTCAGTGTGGTTCTTGAGTGTCATTTATTTAAATTCAATAATTTCAGCAACAGAGTAGTGTTGTTTGCTATCTGAAAACAATAATATTCTAAGTCATAATAGGCCACACAGTAATGCTCCCAGGTTATAATATGCCACAGTGTAATGTCCTTAAGTCAAATTAGGCCACAAAATAATATTCTAAGTTTTAATATATATCACATTATTGTTCCCATGCCATAATATGCCACACAGTAATGCCTTCAGTTCACAATAAGCCTCAAAGAAATGCGCCTAGGTCATAATATGAAACCCATTAATGTTCCCAGGTCATAATATGCCACACAGTATGTACCATAGGTCATAATATGGCACATTGTAATGAACCTATTAAGGGTGTGGGTCTCTGCTTAGAAGGCCCCTATTGTGATAGAGCCGTTTCCTCCCAGTCAGTTCCGAACTGGCTGGGATTTCGATTGCATATGCCTCAATGAGGCATAGCAATCGATCCACAGAGCACTGAGCTTTTGGTGCTCCGAAATGTAAGTAAAATAATTCCCCCAATCCTTTCCCTAATTCTAACCCTAACCTTCCCCTCTCATTACCCTAACCCTCCCTTCCTGGTAGCCTGACCCTAACCCACCATCTCCCACAGCCTGACCTCTAACAGATCTAAGTTAAATGGGTCTGAGTTTAACAGTCAGAATAGTGCCTCCAATTATTAAATTGGAAAATAATGAAACCAAACTTGAATCATATAACATATAATATCTAATGTGTGGCCAGAAATTTGTTGTCACTGCTCCACAAGCAATGTCCACTGATTAGGAGCCCACATGGAGTCCTAAAGGAAAGTAGATCAAGTGTGCTATAACCCAAACTCTCCAAGGGAAGCTATAGTAGTCCAGTCTGCCTGCACGCTGGTTGAATATCTGTGAGGCTCGTCAGGGAGATGCTTTAGTGGATGCTAGTGGAGTGGAGCCTCAATGAGGCATAGCAATCGATCCACAGAGCACTGAGCTTTCGGTGCTCCGAAATGTAAGTAAAATAATTCCCCCAATCCTTTCCCCAATTCTAACCCTAACCTTCCCCTCTCATTACCCTAACCCTCCCTTCCTGGTAGCCTGACCCTAACCCACCATCTCCCACAGCCTGACCGTAACCCACCATCTCCTGCAGCCTGACCCTAACCCTTCATCTCCCTCAGCCTAACTCTAACCTTCAGTCCCCTGCAGTCTGACCCTAACCCCCCATCTCCCACAGCCTGACCCTAACCCTCCCTACCCCACTCCCTGGAGAGGTTACTCAACTTTCCCTGCAGTCAGGCGGTGGCAGTGGTAGGATATAGGCGGCGGGGGCATTTCAGAATAAGAATGGGTGAGCATACTCGCCCATTCTAAAAAAAAAGTTCTAAAGCAGAGAGTATTCGAAATAGGGACATCTGAAAAGGAACTTTCAGATGTCCCTATTTCTGAAAGACAATTTTCTAACCGGGGACTGACAACGCCCTATTATTTGCTACACAGTGATGCATCCAGGTCATAAAATGCAACACAATATTGCCCCAGGTCATAATATGCCTAAAGTAATGTTCTACGTCATGATATGCCACATAGTAATTTCCCCAGGTAATAACACTGTAGTTCCCCCAGCAGTGCACCCTGTTCCTCCGAGGTAACAGTCTCTATTAACACTGATAGACCCCTAAAGTCATGTAAAGTTCCCCAGACTCAATACACATCATATCAGCCTCAGCTGTGATCCTCTCTCCGAGTAGCGTTGCTGGAGATACAGTAGGACACAGAAAAAAGAAATGGTTTGGTGGGTCGCACAGTCCTACTCCGAATCATAGTCTATATAGAATTTATATATCCACCAATGACGTATAATCTACATATATTTTTGTTGGCTTAATTTAAACTACAGGCAAGTTTATTTATTTTTAAATTAAGTGAAAATTGATCCTGATTACAAAATACTAAACACAGGACTTTTTAAACAATCTATGAGACAGAAAACAAGATCAGATAGTGCAGATGGGGACACACTGTTGAGTGTAGACAGATAACCAGACAAGTATAAATCTAGAAACTGCACATGATCAGTGAGGTAATTGGGTGTACATTACACCCAGCAAATTGAGCTCATGCAATGTAAGCGAACTAAAAAGCGTGCAGCAAACAATTTGGCTGCAAGAAAATCAATTTCTTAACAAGGTTAAACATTTGTAATTGCATATACAATGTGAAAAGGGCACACACTATCAATATAGTTTGTTTCTATGAGTAGCACTAGTACCAGCAGAATTAATGACAACTCTGGCAACCTTTTGCTAGCCCATTCATTTCAGTGGTGTCAGAAGCTGTCTTATATACAGAAATAAATGAGCCATTGGAAGTAGTAGAATAAAAGGACACTGGCAGTTGGCAAATATCTGCAACATATCTGATGACAATCTATGGCCATGGAGAGGACAAGGGTGCTCCTAAGATCACAATAAACGGCGGTGGAATTACCCCTGTAAATTCTCAATGAAAACCTTAATGATCTCAGTCTGTGAGAATGAAGCTGCAGAATTTGGGTTTATTGGGTTGGATCCAAATTTAAGTAAGTGATTGAAATGAGTTACTCCTGGCCTAAACCATGTTGATTTCAGGGGAGTCATATTTCATCTGTTGCAAACAGTATTAGAGTTGAGAGGTGATGTTTCCTATCCCAAGTCTAAATAACAGTGTAATAGTAAAGCTGGTCAGTATCTGTGTGCAGTAAGCAATTCAAAGACATATCCCTGCATGCAAAGAATACAATTAACTTGACTCCCCCTAAAATCAACATGGTTTAGCCCAGGAGTAACTCATTTCCAGCACTTACTTAAGTCTGGATCCAGCCCATTGACTGAAACCACTTGTGATTCTTATTTAGATATTTTGCCATTCACAAAAATTCTACTTTTACATGGGATAAATGGCTCTTTGTATTTTTTACAATGTATTTATTAACAGGTTTATATATAGAGCATGATTATTACATAGTGCTTTACAAGACAGGGTAATAATAGATAGACTGAGGACCTTGTTTAAGAGGCTTACAATCAATAGGGCAAAAGAGTTGGATACATGAGGGTAAATACTAAATATTGTAAAAATGATCCAGTCTTGTCTAAAGGTAAAACTGCTCTGTGGACTGACTGTAAATTGGGTATACAAAAAGAAAACATTTAAGGAAAGAGATATTGGAAGGTACCTGTATGAGCTGCTGCGGCTGTTACATAGAGCAGCTCATTGCAAAACTATTCAGCTGCTCATTGTAACAGCCTCAGCAGCTCATACAGGAACTTCCCATATACACAAAGAAGGAACATGCCGCAGAGGAAAGGAAGAGGGATACAAAGGTAAGAAAAGTAAAGCAAGAGGGGCTGCAGAGACATGATGGGAATACTGGGAGCTGGAGAGACATGATGGGAGGTTCTGGGGGGCTGGAGACATGATGGGAATATTGGGGGGCTACAGAACATGATGGGAATACTGGTGGACTGAAGAGACTTGATAGGGAATACTGGGGGACTGAAGACATACTGGGGGGGACTGGAGACACAAAATAGGGGATACTGGGGGTGCTGGAAAGACATTACGGGAATACTGGGGTGCTGGAGACACCTATTGGGGATACTGTGGAGGCTGGAGAGACATGGGGATAGATCCAGAACTATGTTTGCCGTACGTGTACGTACCTTCTATACACTCCCCTAGGCACAACCCTTGAATGTACGTATTTTGTCAAGATACGCTTTTCAAACCCTACCTTAACTTTTGCCAATGTAACCGCAGTGATCCACACACGTACATAGGGCAACACGTATTTACGCAGCTAAGCATGCCCATATTGTACACTTTAAATACAAACCCCCGCCTACATAGCATATTTCAGACATATTTTAGACTCACGTAAAATTGTCACGCCCACACGTAAGTATTCACGTGACACATACGTGAATGGCCCATACGTTCACAATTACGCTACGTTACTGAGCTTATTTTCTATGGGGCGCATGCGCAGTACTTACCAAAAGGCGATTTTACGTCTCTGCCATGCGTAAATTCGCTCACAAGCGTTGTTCTGGATCTGGCCCATGAGGAGGATACTGGGGGCCTAGAGACACATGATGGGGATACTATGGAGGCTGGAGAAACATGATGGGGACACTGGGGGCCTAGAGACACATGATGGGGATACTGTGGAGGCTGGAGAGACATGATGGGGATGCTGGGGGGCCTGGAGACACATGATGGGGATACTGGAGGGCTGAGGAGACATTGGGCCAGATCCAGAGCTAAGTAAGCTAGCGTATTTACACTAGCCGATGACATCAAATCAGATATTTATATTTACTGTGCATGCGTAACACTGAACGTATGTATTATTAGCGCAAATATGAACGAAGAGGTGGGGGTATCAATACGACCCCTGTAATTACGCTTTGTAGGCGGAAGGAAGCATTTAAATTCGACAGTATAGGCAGGGTTAGGCCGTCACGTACGTAAATCCATTATGTACGTCAGTACTTATGCTATGAAAAGTTAAGGTAGGGTTTGAGCAGCGTAAAAAAAGCCTAAATACGTACGAGCGAGTGCCTAGGGGAGTGCATAGAAATTACGATAGCGTGAATATGCTACATGTGCTAAGGTAACTAGCTCATAGGTCTGGATTTATCCCACTATGGGGATACTAGGGGGCTGAAGAGACATGATGGGAATATTGGGATGCTGGAGACACATGATGGGAATACTGGGAGGCTCGAGACACATGAAGGAGAATATTGGGAGACTGGAGACACATAAGGGGGAATATTGGGAGGCTGGATACATGCAAGGGGAGAGATTGGATGGATATATATACTGTACACACACACAAACTGGATAATAGTAAAGCGCTTGTTAGTACCTGCTACACAAATACTTTTCACAGTGAGTGCTTGCCTAAACCAATATACATATATATAGAGAAACTCAAAAGATAAATTTATTCCATGCTGGAAATTATGATGATCAACACCAACATTTGTAACGATTTTCATCAGGGCAAATAACTTGGCATAACAGACAGCTACAAAAGTCAACAAATGGAGCTGTCACAAAGCAGAGAAGTATATATAGAGAAAATAAATCAATCTTGCCGCTGCCGCCATGCCTCTAGAAGGGACGGGCTCAAAAGCTGGACTTCCTGCAACGTCGCTGTGGCAACGGAGGCGGGGCTTCTAATCCCTAGCTGTCACTGACAAGCGGCTTCTAGAGGCATGGCAGCAGCGGCGGCATGTGGTAAGATTGATTTATTTTCTCTATATATATTTCTCTGCTTTGTGACAGCTCTGTTTGTTGACTTTTGTTGCTGTCTGTTGGGCCAAGTTATTTGCCCTGATGAAAATCGTTACAAACTATTGAAAGTTGGTGTTGATCATATTTTCCAGCATGGAATAAATTTATCTTTTGAGTTACTTTATCAGTCTTCTATTGTGTTGGACAATTATTCATTTCTTTTTGGAGAGCACCGTAAGCATTTTCATACTTGCAAGGAGTGCCATGTGCCGGTTTCCAGAGAATATATATGTATGTACACATTTATAAGTGTTGGTATGGGAATTCAGAAGTGGCGGTATGGACATTTAAAAGTGGCAGTATGTACATTAGAAGTAGTGGTATGGACATTTAGAAGTGACGGCATGGGCATTTAAAAGTGGCAATATGACCATTTAGAAGTGGTGGTATGACATTTAGAAGAGGTGGTATGGACATTTAGAAGTGGTGGTATGACATTTAGAAGTGGCAGCATGGACATTTAGAAGTGGAGGTATGGACATTTAGAAGTGGTGGTATGGACAGTTAGAAGTGGCGGTATGGACATTTAGAGGTGGTGGTATGGACATTTAAAAGTGGCGGTATGGATATTTAGAAGTGGTGGTATGGACATTTAGAAGTGGCGGTAAGGATATTTAGAGGTGGTGGTATAGACATTTAGAAGAGGCAGTATGGATATTTAGAAGTGGTGGTATGGACATTTAGAAGTGGTGGTATGGACATTTAGAAGAGGCGGTATGGACATTTAGAAGTGGTGGTATGGACATTTAGAAGTGGCAGTATGAACATTTAAAAAATAATAAAAGTGAAGAAGATTTATTGGGTTTCAATTAAATAAGTAGAAGTGACGGTATGGTCTATCACCGTATACTGCCACACTTTGAGTTCTGTATCAGTGGCAATAGTATTTAATACATATACAGCAGAATTATAATTAAAATAATTAGATGATAAACCTGTAATACTTTGTGTGTTACATTTCTTTCCAATTTGTATTAATAACTCTGTATAAATATAACACACTGTGAATATGATGAATCATGTGTTACAAATCTCAATAATAGGTTGTATTTTTGCACAGGTTTAAACATTGAAAATGAAGGTAAATGTAATTTCCTATGATGGCTATTTCGTGTAGTCTTCTACATCTGTAGTAAACTCTATGGACATATTTTAGTAGTGGTAAATCAAATTGTCGTTGTCTCATTTCTTGGGCTATTCATGTGCCACATATTGTAGGATTAATTATACCACTGGTTTCTTTGGGGAAATGAAACTGTAATTAATCATTAATCTACCAACCAGCTACAGTATATGCAGGAGATTGTTGTTTCCAGTTCCACAATAACAAACTGGACATTTATATCAAAATGTAATTTATAGAAATGTCTTTTATTTTATCTAGTAAGTTACAGCAGTTTTCTTCATATATTCTTCATGCTCTCATTCCTCCATTCTGCTTCCTTTGTGGTTTTTGGCAAAGCCTTGGTGGGCTTAGATTTTTTCCAATCCTGCTTTAGACCAAAGCCAGCGCTAGGGTGCCCCCTGCAGACTTTAAATTTGCGCCCACCTGTTTATCAATTTCACATTATGGTTAATAGAGTATAGTATGCATTTAAGTGTTGTAAAACACAATCTTGTAACCACAATAATAGAAAGCAAATCATAGTCACTACTATACAATATAAACAGCATCCTAGTCTCCGCTATACAATTCCCACTTCATCCTAAACACTGCCTCACAATACAGACTATATATCTTAGTGACAGCCATACCATACAGACATTATCCTAGTGACTGCTATACCATACAGGCCGCTTTACAATACAGATTGCATCCTTCTAACCACTGTACAATAAATTCAACATTTTTGTAACCACAATGCAGTTAAAAAATACCTCCTTGGAAAACAGAAAACATTTCTATCCATAATACAAAAGAATTACAGCCTTGTAGGCGCTTTACTGTTATTTAGTTTGTGTGTGTGTGTGTGTGTGTATAGCATATATATCCATCCAATCTCTCCCCCTTGCAGGTATCCAGTCTTTCCCCCATGTGTGTCTCCAACCCCCCCCAGTATCCCCATCAAGTCTCTGCAGCCCCCCAATATCCCTATCATGTCTCTGCAGCCCCCCAGTATTCCTATCATCTGGCTCCAACCCCCTACTATCCCCACCATGTATCTTCAGCCCCCCAGTATCCCCATCATGTGCCTCCAGCCCCAGTATCCCCATTATGTTTATCCAGCCCCCCAGTATCCCGTATCCCTATCATGTGCCTCCAGCCCCTCTGGTAACCCCATCATGTGCCTACTACACTAATACTTTTGCAGCAGATGAATTTGACTCCCCCTGAAATCAACATCATGTGCCTCCAGCCCCCCCCCAGTAACCCCATCATGTGCCTCCAGCCCCCAGTATAGTGAAACTGCCCTTCACTTACAACAAATACATAGAACCTCTGATAAACATGAATAGACCACCTGAGGCCACTCAATGTATTGTGTGAGAGGTATCATCTTTTAACTACAAAATTAAACTCTGCTAATAAGTAAAATAAATTTCCTGCTCCTACAAGCAATGGATCTGCTCCAGCGCTGTTTTTATCCTCATTCACACTGCACATGTGCACAATGGGAGGCCGATATAAAGTAACTTATCTGCCTGCATTCACTTCAGTGCACTTTGCACTAGTGCAAGGGCTGTTCCACTAGATCTAAATTAGAGAGTGAGCAGTAGCAGCCCAGATTCCCTGCTCTTCTTACTAATATTCTACAGCAGCTCAGGGCTGGTGGAAGTGTAAGATGTAAGAGATTTTCCTTCAAGAAATGGCCCAATTCTTAGTAATAATTATAACCCTATATACTTTACAAGCTGTAAACTGTTACATGTAAGAATAATAAATGTTAAAACACACTCTGCACACACTACCCCACATTGACTAGTTTCATTCTTTAGACTGAATAGCGGGATATTTCCGCACATTTTGCTCAGGTATTTTTATAATAAAGGTTAAAATTTTGAAGGAATTATATTTTTGATTTAAAAAAAAAAAAAAAAAAGTATATTTACATTCCTTATTAAAATGGAATAATACATAGATGCAATTTAAATGAATTATAAATATATAAAATAAAAGATACTTTGAAAAGTGCACACTTGTATAGACTTTAATATTTCACCCGTCTCTGTTTTTATAGTTGCTTATGTTGGAATTTTAGATATATTGCATGCAAAACTCTGGATCGGGTTTAACCTGAGCAGTGTATAGTAGAAGAGACAGAAGTAGTATGCAGATTCAATAAGGTGCCTCATCATAGAAACTTTGGGAGAATTTCAATGTTGCTATGGACCCTATAAAGTTCCAACCAGACAACCAGGGGTAGAAGCAAGAAGGCATGGTCCGAGTCTAGATGGGCGTGAGTAGGCAGAGCCAGGTGGGACTGGGGGCGGAGTTGGGCGTGGCAGCTGTCTGATAGAAACTGTCAGAGGCTGACCACTTAAAACAGCCCTCAGCGCTGATAGGTTGCTTAAATTGTAAAGGAGTCAGCTGTCACAGGCCTCCCTCTCCTCTGGGACCCGTAGTAGCTGCACCCCCTGTAGTTACACCCCTGCAGAAAACATAGTTTGCAAAAACAGCTATTTTGTGAAAGACTTTCCATAACACTCACTGCCTGGTCAATCGAGTTGGCCATATAACATTGTAAGATTGACACTGTGCACTACATATTTCATTGCATTGCTCCAAATTCAATTCATTAGTATCTTAGAACAGTATTCCCCAACAAAAGTGCTGTTTGTTTCTATACTCACCAGAGAGATTTTGAAAGCAGTTAATACACTATTAAATCTTTGAAGATGTCTCTTGTTGGTCCATTAAAAGATTTTATAGTCTTCTCTGAATCAATAAAATGTGGATAGCAAGGAGCATACCACTCTAAGAGCATGGTGTGACTATCAAACGTCTGTAGGCTTATGCACAAATCTGCTTGTTATTCAGGTCTGATTCAAAACCATTCTAAATAAAAGCTCTGTAGTACAGCAACAAAGTTTATATCCAGAATTCCTTTATCATTTGTAGATCTGAATAACCCCCATGAGTGGCTTTATATAACGGATATTGTTTGCAGTACCAAATAATCTCCTAATGTACCTAATGATCTCCTTTACACACAAATAGAATTCTTCAGCAATTATACAAAAAAGTACTTTTTAAATCATTAAGCAAAATATAAGGAGAAAATAAAACAAAATTGAAAATAAATCATATGTCCTTGTAATGCATAGTAAAACTAAACTGTAAAATAAAAGAATGGAGTTGAGATGTTGCCCATAGCAACCAATCAAATTCAAGCTGATGTGAATGTTAAATATTCTTTGTAAAGTGAAACATAATCTTATAGCGCTATATAAAAACCTCTTACTTTCCTATTACAAACTGCCTTCATGCACCAGTTTGCATTTACCTATAAATTGATTGGGCAACTTCCATTTTGTGTGTATACTATTTGGGAGCATGTCTGGGAGCAGTAGCTAAGAGGGGGAGTTGTTCCACAGCAGCTATTTTAAAGGCTCTAAGGGGTGCCTCCTGAGGTAAGTTAGCTCTCAATTTAAAAACATATATGACCCAATATTGGGACTCTCATTGTTAGAGTTAGGACCACCATATGCAGAAATGCCTTGACGGTGGCTGGTGGCTTAAAATATATTTGCAAATATGTGTAATGGACATTTCTGCATTTTATGTCACAGATAGAAAAGTATAGTCTGTTACTGGTTAATGGCAGTGTTGCTGGGGAATTCTCTATCCTGTGTGTATGTTACAGGTAGAATGGTATAGTCTGTTATGGTTAATGGCAGTGTTGCTGGGCATTCTCTATCCTGTGTGTATGTTACAGAAAGAACGGTATAGTCTGTTACGGTTAATGGCAGTGTTGCTGGGGCATTTTCCTTTCCTGTGTTTCTGATGCTAGCAGATTACCCCTGTGCCTTTCATGCACCTGTTTGCATTTACCTATATATTGATCTGAGCAACTTCCATTTTGTGTGTAAACTAGAGAATGCCTGCTAGAATCTGATTGGTTTCTATGGTCAACATCCCCAGTTTCCCTTCTGTGCAGTTTAGTAAATCTAGCCCTAAGAGTAAGGGCAAAAAAAGGGTGCAAAGTGTACACCTGAGTAATACCATGTTGCAAAGTGAGAGGTGTAGATGAATTTTAATTATTTGCATGGGTGTAATATATTGCCTTTATACGTAGAGCTCACATGCTGAAGAGTTTTATGTTTAAACTGTAAATTAGAATTATGCTAGGAAACTTAATCTCTCAACTCTAATACTGTTTTCACAGTTTAAATTTGCCTTCCCTTACAGTTCAACATGCTTTGCGCAGGTTTTCACTAGAACCTTTTCCCTTACTTAAGTCAAGTCTGGATCAGTCTGCAAAAACCCAACAGTGCAGTATCACAACAGCTATTTAATAAGCAGTCAGATATTGACAAGATGACAGGAAAAGCCTGATCTAAATAAATGAAATCATCACTGAGAATGTAATACAGAAATGACCGCTATTGACCTGCATGTGTGTTTATCTCCCAGGGGTATAGGTCGTTACCTTGAACTGCCCTTTTTCAAGGGACGTTTTCTACCTGGGTACAGCAAAGTGTCTGGGAAATCGATTGCTTCTGCTCGGTAAGGAGAAGCAATCAATGATTTCCAGGATGAAGATGGATCTGCGAATGGTAAGTATGTATGTCTAGTTGTCATTTTTATCCTAACCCTCCCCTTACATTAGCCTAACCTTAATCCTCATCCCCCCAAAGCCTGACACTAATGTTCACCTTTCCATAAAGTCTCCCCTCATGGCTGTCTAACCCTAAGACTCCTCTCCGCACTGCTTGACCCTAAAACTTCCTGACCGAAAGTACCTCCGAATGGCATGCTTCATTGCCTGTTTAACTCCAGCAGAAATCATATAAAATTATACAATACTAAAAATAATTCCTCAGTAACTTCCTAGTTCTCCGGATAACTGAATGCTGCCTAGGCATGAGGGCATTTAAACACCTGCCTGTACTCTGCTGGCACCATTCAGCCTTGGGGTTTAGATCAGGGTAGGTTTTAACCAATGGGGTTTTAGGTGGGGGGCGGGTATGGGCGGGGTAACCTGGGGTTTATAAGACAGGCGGCCATTTTAGTGGGATCCTTCTTGCAGAGTTCCTTGGTGGATGAGTATCATTTGTACTTACCTGTCAAATTGATCTGTCTGCTGTATCTTTTCTTTGCTTCCTGTCTTTTATCTTTCTCTTCTTCTTTCCTGGTTTTTTCCCTGCTTCTTCTTTTTCTGTTTGAATAAAAAAAAAAAAAAATTTGATTATTGTTTAATTTGCTTTAGTGTAGTGTTTGGTTCCCTGCCTCCGCCTCCCGTTGCTCCGTTCCCCAGATCCCCCATCCTTCCTTACCTTCTGTTACCCTCTCCTTGCGGTCCAGGCATGTTGCGTCCCACGCGGTCCCGCTCTGTGCCGCTGCGGCTTAGGCCTGTGACGTCTGACGTCCCGTCGGGCGTCACTTCCGGGTCGCGGCAGGAGGGCCCAGCGGGAGCACAGATGGCGGCCGCCATCTTGGATGCTCCCGACGGGTCCGTTGGATTCAGAGGGCGCCCTGTCCTCCGGGGAGCAGGGCGCGGTGGTCAGGCGCGGCGGTGGGGGCGAGGCAGAGGTTCAGTGAAGCAGAGAGGACGCGGCAGCGTGAGTGCCGGCCGCCCCCTCTCTGCTACTATTACCGCTGAGGCCACCAATGTTATGCCTGTTAAGCCTGCCTTTGCTTCTGTGCCCACTGTTGCCACCAATGTTTTTGCTGGTCCTGGTCCCGCTAGACCACCAATGCCTGGGGTTGTGGATGAGACCCTGCAAGTAGGGCCAAAGGGCTCAGGGTCCTCTACCCTTTCTATAGTGATGGGTACCCCTCAGTTTGCGCAGATGGGGTTCACTCCCATGGGCCCTCAATGCAGCCCAGTGGGGTCCTTATTTTCAGGGCAAGCTCCTGCGGTTCAAGGGTCTCAAATTCACCAGGGGCCGGTTAACCTATTTGCCCCGCAGTTTCAGCATGTGGGGGGTACTCCAGTGGGTCCAACTTGGCCATATTTGCCTATTACAGTCTTGCCCCCTGCTTGGCAGCCGGTTCCCTACTCGTCATACCCCCCGGCTGCTTCACAGTTTAACTACTCATCCCCCATGCATCTTTTCCCTTACGGTTACCAGGGTCCACAACCTTTTTATACGCAGCCTTTGCAGCCAGCAGTTTGCGTCAGTCAGAGTACTGCTACCGCGCCTGCGTCAGTTGGGCAAGCTGTTGTGTCCGGGGGTTCTAATGTTTTTGTCTCCCCAGATGCTCCTCAGAATTCCGGCTCTGGCACGTTGGCTGTTGCGGCTGAGGATACGCAGCCGGGCACTTCCGCTCAGGCTTTGGCTGGGGTCTGTGAGCTCCAGCGAGGGGTTTTCTGAGTCGCAGATTCGCCCTAGCAAAGTGATGAAATTGCTAAAGAGGCACTTAGCCGTCCTGGGGAAAGCTCAGGTTAAAAAGACGAGTGGGAAGGAGGCGGGGACCTCCGGGGGCGCGCGTAAGAGGTTATCGGGCCCCCCCCCTGTCCTGCAGGATAATGACTCGTCGCTGTGGGACGTTCGGGAGTCTTCCAAGGAGCGTATCAAAAAAGGACAATTTGTGGATATGTTCTGCATTACCCACAAAGGCAAGAAGGCGCTGGCGGCGGCAAAGGCTAAAGGAGGTGTTGGAGAGGAGGCGTACAGGACTTTCTCTAAATGGTTGCCCGGGTTTTCGGTCTTTGCTATTTGCTATTTAGAGGGCAGAGCGTCAGAATATGTTGATCTGTGGAAATATCTGCGTCTTATAGAGGAGCGCCACGACACCGCTAGGGCGGGCCTGTGGCGGGAATACGATGATCGTTTCTGCAAGAAGTTCGAAGGGCAAAAAAGCATATCTTTCGGGTCCCATGATATGGCTCTTTGGCTGGAATTAGCCACCCAAGGAGTCCAGCGCAGCTTCCACTTCCCGTCGCGTGCAGCAGCCATTTCGTCCCGCAAACAGCAATGGAGGTAGAAGATGCTACGCATTCAATGGCGGGAGATGCGTTTGCGGTGCGGCTTGCAGATACAAGCACGCTTGCTCCCGTTGCGGCGCCGCTCATCCAATTAGAGACTGTCCTGTCCCTCCAGTCGCCAGCGGTAGATCGCGACCCCAGCTCCCTGCTAACAGAGTGCAGGCGCAAGGCGCCCTCCCCAGTTAAGTTGCTGAACATGCTGCGCTGGCTTGAGCTGTACCCTGACCGCCAGGCAGCAGCATTATTGCGGGAGGGTTTTCAGGTGGGGTTTAAGTTGCCCATTAGGGGCTCTGTGGTAGGCGGGTCGGGTCGTAACCTGAAGTCCGCTTATCAATTTCCTGAGGTTCTGCGTTTAAAGGTTGACAAGGAGGTGCAGATGGGTCGGATCATTGGCCCTTTCGATGCACCCCCTATCCCGGATCTGATTCTCTCGCCTGTGGGCGTTGTTCCTAAAAAGTTGCCAGGAAAATTCAGACTCATCCAGCATCTGTCATACCCAGTTGGCTCCTCGGTTAATGACGCGATAGACCCGGCGGAGTGTTCAGTGCAGTACCTCTCGTTCGAATCGGCGGTGGAACTCGTGCGGGGTCACGGCAAGGGTGCGTTAATGGCAAAATTGGACGTGGAGTCGGCGTTTCGGTTGCTCCCGTTGCATCCTGACTCATTCCGTTTTATGGGTTTCAGGCTGCCACGAGGGTTTTATATTGACCGCTGTCTGCCCATGGGATGTTCCATCTCATGTGCCCTGTTTGAGACCTTTAGTTCGTTTTTGCACTGGTGCGTCGCGGTCGGGGGTAGGCATTTTTCCCTGACTCACTACCTCGACGACTTTTTGTTCATCGGTCCGGCGTCTTCCGACGAATGTGCGCGCGCGCTTTTCTCTGCTCGGTCCCTTTTTTGGCATTTTGGAGTGCCCGTCGCATCCGACAAAACGGAGGGTCCCGCCACGTGTTTATCTTATCTCGGGATCGAGATTGATACGGTGGCGGGGGCCTGCCGTTTGCCACAAGATAAAGTTGAAAAGCTCAGGGTGGCCCTGGCCGACTTACAGCCACGGCGGAGGGTCTCCTTGAGGAAGGTGCAGTCGGTGCTCGGTCTGCTGAAGTTTGCTTGTGGGGTGATCGCTATGGGCGGGATTTTCTGCCGGCGTTTGGAAAAGGCGGCGGCCGGGGGCGGGGGCCTTTGCCACAAGATAAAGTTGAAAAGCTCAGGGTGGCCCTGGCCGACTTACAGCCACGGCGGAGGGTCTCCTTGAGGAAGGTGCAGTCGGTGCTCGGTCTGCTGAATTTTGCTTTGCTGGTGATCCCTATGGGCAGGATTTTCTGCCGGCGTTTGGAAAAGGCGACGGCAGGGGTAAAATTGCCGCATCATTTTGTACATCTGTCCGCAGACATTAGAGCTGACATGGAGATCTGGATGAGTTTCCTGAGCAATTTTAATGGGGTGCAGATCTGGCTTCCGCCGGCAGCTTCAAACAGTGAATTGGAGCTGTTCACGGACGCCGCGGGGTCTAAGGGTTTCGGGGCATTTTTCAAAGGGGAATGGTGTGCTTCCCCTTGGCCCCCCTCCTGGGAGCAGGCGGGGCTCACCGCCAACTTGCTGGTCTTGGAACTGTTCCCCATTGTCGTGGCAGTTGAACTGTGGGCTGAGGAGTTGAGTAACCGGGACATTGTTTTCTGGTGCGACAATCTGGGTGTGGTCCAGGCCATCAACAAGCAGCGGGCCTCATCTCCTCCTGGGATTCGTTTAGTTCGGTATCTAGTTCTTAAATGTTTGAAGCACAACATTCGGTTTAGGTCCCAACATGTACCGGGCGTGGATAATAAATTGGCGGATGCTCTTTCTCGTTTTGACTGGCCCCCGGTTTAGGGAGGTGGCGCCGGAGGCTCGGGAGGCCGGATTGTCATGCCCTTGTCATCTCTGGCAGATTGTTCGGCCGGCCTAGAGGCTTTGGCAGACAGCTCCCTGGCCCC
>WWET01001241.1:104542-117078 GCA_011038615.1 Limnodynastes dumerilii
ACAACCACTATTAGACATGACTACCAGCAAAATTACAGTGGGGTCGGGCAGAATGAAAAGTGTCCATTTGGGCCACTAGGATCATCAATTCCCTGGTGCTAAAAGGATTAGCTCGGGCAATAGCCATTATCAAATTCTTTATAAAATGGCGGACAGACGATAGGGAGTAAAAAGCTATGGAAGTTACAGAACCACACCTCCAAGGATCTTATATACCACCCATTAAACACACCATTGGCCAATATCAATGTCAAAGTGTGTTCTTGCAAGATCATTGGCTATAGTCCAAGGAGATGCAATTTTGAAGGATTACTACACGTGTTTTTTTTTGGAATGTTAAAAAAAAATTAACTTTTACATGACAGCCAATAAGAAGCAAATTTCTAACGTCACACGTGCTTACTCTAATTTCTCTAACCAGGAGGTCCGTTATCAGGTTGAGCAGATCATGGAGAAACTGTACTAAGATGGTGTGGAGATTGCTGCACATTTGCGCAATACTGTGTGGCAGCAAATTTATTATAATTTCATAGATTTCTCCAAGCAACAAAATCCCCAATGTGAGGTTCGGTGAGGCAGAAGCAATCAATCTTCCAGGCACTTTGCAAATGGCTGGGAGAGAATGGTCCTTTCGAAAAAGGGCCCTTTGAACCAGAGACCCACACCCAGACCCACATCCCAATCTTCCTGATATGCATTTGAAAAAGTAGGCAACTTTGGGTTAAGCTCAAGATACGTGTCAAATATTTTCAGGATCGTCATCAGGTATCTCAGCTCTCTTGAAATTCCTTAGCATTCAGTTATTATTTGACAGAGGTTATCCATTGTCAAAGTTTTACTACTGGGAGGTTTGAAAGTGGAATTTTTTTTTTTTAAAGGGGATTGTTAAATATACCTGCATCAGACAAGGAAGCAAGGCTTCCTCTCTTTTTTGCTGTTTGGGAATCTTATATCGACTCTCTTTCACCTTCTTTTCAAAACAAAATCTACTATACAATCCAACACACAATGTGGTACGCACTTAGAATGGTGGATAATGATCCACCCTTCATGCCGGAGCCGGATCCTCCCCCATGATCCGACCACGGGCAACAGGTATGTGGAATTGCGGTTCTCTCTCTACCAGTGGATCCTCTTGATAGTTAATTCACCATGGCACGTGTTGATAAGGGTCTCTCGCTTTTTATTATCTCTCTTCATAAAACTAGGTAACCGAATAGATAACTGTGGATGTTCTTATCAGTATGTATTTCCTACATATCAAATGTATGGTACGATCTATATTTTGTGCAGCTGACTTCTTAGCTATTCATACTTGAGAGCTGAAAATATTCATGTTATTGAATTTGTTTTGTATGCTATGCAATGTCGTCAATAAAAAATTGTTTAAAAAAAACCACTATTACCAAATAGGAGACGTGATTGGGTGCTTTGATTAATGTAAAAATAATTGCAGAAGATTTAATTCTTGAACTTTAAGCAATGCTACTTAAATTGCAACAAGAATGTCAACCATGTCCTACCACACTTAGATGAAGTTACAATGTTTATGCACATATCATTTGCTGTAATGAGAGGGTTAAAATTTAATTCTATTTAGCATGGTTTATGTTTGCTCTTGGATAATCGTCCCTGTTTTTCCTTAGCAGGTAGACACTGCAATGATGGTGTTCCACTTCAGGTATTCTGCTCCACAAGTGGGATGTTTAGCTGTCTCCAGAGAATTAATGCTTGTTTCTGGGTAATTACCTCCGCAACATGCAGGTGGACAGGTGCGCCACAAGTATTCCTCCTCTGCAGGTAGATCTAAATAACAGTTGATACCTGTGCGGTGTTCAATTAATAAAGTGCAGGAGAAAACAGGGATGATTATCCATGAGCCAACATAAACCATCGACCAGAGACTGTTCTTAAAACCCCATATGGTGAGATCTCCATAATACCTGCTAAATAGAATCATGTTCTAACCCTCTACAGCAAATGATACGTGTATAAATATTGTAGCTTTATCTAAGTAAATAAGTATTTTTATTTATATTTCTTTTGCATATATATTTATTTATCTGGATAGTGTAACAGCACTTTTATATCATATTTGGTTTCTTTTTTTGTCTTTATTGTTGTGGGTTCACTAACCCCAGAAAAGGCCTGCATAGGTTGCAATCTCCGGATAGAAAGTCTGGCTTCCAAAAAAGGGATATTCGAAAGTTACTTTTCGAATGTCCCTTTTTCCGATACTTACACTATTTGAAAAAAATTTTTATGAGCGGGTGAGTATGCCATTCAGCATACACACCCATTCACTTTTGGGAAGAAGAGATCACTCCGTCGCACCTCCACCGCACCTCCGCTGCCGCTCTCAGGACCTAGGGGACAGATGAGTCAACTCTTTCTGCGGGGTTATGGTCAGGCTGTAGGGGAGGGAGGGTTAGGGTCAGGCTGCAGGGGAGGGAGGGTTAGGGTCAGGCTGCGGGAGATGGTGGGTTAGGGTCAGGCTGCAAGTAAGGGAGGGTTAGGGTCAGGTTGCCAGGAAGGGAGGGTTAAAGTTAGGGTAGTAAGAGGGGAGGGTTAGAGTAAGAATTAGGGGAAGTAGTAGGGGACTTTATTTTTTTACACTTTTTGGAGCACCGAAAGCTTGGTGCTCTGTGGATCGATTGCAATGGCTCCTCGAGGCATATGCATTCGAAATCCCAGCCAGTTCGCAACTGGCTGGGGAGGAATGGCCGATTGGAAAATCCGCCATTCGGACCGGAGCACTACACCCGGCTGGCATTACACATATTGGGGTAGATCCAGAACTCCGCTTGCAATACGTTTACTCGCATAGCGTATTTACGCGTGTGTACCTTCTATACACTCCCCTTGGCACACCCTTGAATGTACGTATTTTGTCCGAGATCCGCTTTCCAAACCCTACCTTAAGTTTTGCCCATGTAACCGATGTCATCCGCTCACGTACGTATGAGCAACACGTATTTGCGCAGCTAAGCACGCCCATACTGTACACTTTCAATATAAACCCCCGCCTATATAGCGTATTTCAGACGTATTTTTGACTCACGTAAAATTGGCACGCCCACACGTAAATATTTATGTGACACATATGTGAATGGCCCATACGTTCACATTTACGCTACGTTACGGAGCGTATTTTCTATGGTGCGTATGCGCAGTTACCAAAACACGATTTTTACGTGTCCGCCACACGTAAATTCGCTCACAAGCGTTGTTCTGGATCTGGCCCATTTATAGTATCTTTATTTTGAGAGTGCCATAGTTTCTTAAATGGCCTGTAACGTGTTTTTTGTTTTATTTTTTATCCCAAGCATGTTTAAACTGTTCTACTGTGTTAACCTCAACCCCCTCAGATGGGAGGTTATTCCACTTATCAGCCAATCTTTTAGGGAAGTAATTTTTCCTCTGAACCTACCACCCTTCAGTTTATATTCATGCCCTCATGTTCTTTTACACCTCTTGCTTCGAAAAATGCCACCATCCTCTAGCGATTCACAACCCTTGATATATGTGAAAGATGCTATCATATCCCCCCTCCCTTCTCTGCTCCAAGCTATACATGTTTAGTTCCTCTAGTCTTCTTGGTATGTTTTGTGACACATGCAAAGTTTTCAATGTATTTATGTTTTTATGGAGATATGGCCATCAGAACTGAACACAGTATTCTAGGTGAGGCAATACCAACAATCTATAAAGGGACATGGGGCCTGATCCAGACCTACGGTCATGAAACGCTCATGTGTGTAACGTATTTACGCCGGTGTACCTACAATGCACTCCTATAGGAACTCGTACTTAGTTTTACTTTCTTATGCCCAGCAAACCCTACCCTAACTTTTTTTGTTCGTAACCGCGGGCGTCCGAAAGCTCATTGCATAGTAACGACACTTAGCACGACCATACCATATGATTTAAATGCCTCACCCCGCCCTCGGTTCGTAATGACAGATTTCGTATGGCAGGCACGCCCCCTCGAGTGTTGTTAGGAAGCTGTTACGCTCAAGGCCCACACGCTCAGATTTTCTGAGCTTAACATCTGCCCTGCACATGCGCCTTAAGTACAAATACCCGTTTTTACGCTTACGCCTGTCATAAAAACACACACGAGCGTAGGTCTGGATCAGACCCATTATCACTTCTCTCTTTCTGCTACTAATTATTCTTTCTATGCAGCCAAGAGTCTTGCCTTTCTCATTGCTTTGTTACATTGCTTGACAACCTTTAATTCACTCCTTTTCATTCTATGCTTCTCCTGTGTGCTCACATGTTTTGTTCTCAGTTTCATCCCTTTTCCATTCATTTAGGGGTTTCCATCACCCCATAAAATAACAAAGACCTGAACACTTGCTTATAACATTTCGGGATTGAAATTGATACAGTTGTTTGGATATGTAGATTGCCAGCAGAGAAGGTGGCGTCTTTACAGGTAGAAAAGATGTCATTGGGATTGCATTCACACTTAGGGTCATTGGGCCTGATCCAGACCTACGCATGAGAGCGGAGCGTATTATCGCTCCAACGTAAAAACTTTCACTCCCACGACACTCCCCTTACCTTTACCTCCGTACGCCGGCTGAACACTACCTTAAGTTTTCCCGGCGTCGGTACGAATTTTCGTAGAGATGCGCTGATCGTACCGGACTAAGCACGCCCATACTGTACAATTGAAATGGCTCCCCCGCCTACATTCCCTAACTCCAGCGCCCGTACTAACTTCGTAATATAAACACGCCCCGTCGTCGGAAAAAACGCAAAGAAAACAGACGCCTGAATCGCCGCTACGAAAAGATCTTTGGAACGACCGGAAGTTGTCACTCTGCACATGTGCAGTGCGTTTTTTCTGCCGAATTTACGCTTACGACCAGCGTACGATCTCTTGCGAGCGTAGGTCTGGATCAGACCCATTAGAATTTGCTTGCCAGGTTATTCTGGTAGGTAAATCTTCAGTAAGCCTCTGCAGCAGGTTACAGTAAGGGTTGTTAAGCTGCATTTTCGCTTAGGAAACCCTTGGTATGATGGATGAGAGGTGCGTGTGGGACAGATTTCTTAGACAGTTCAATGGTCTCAGAGTTTGGCATGGCTCTCTAGTCTCGAAAGTTGAGTTGCAGATGCTGACAGATGAAGCGGGGGAGTTTGGCTTTGGCATATTTTGATGGCATTTCTTGCACAGCCCCCTGGCCGATAGGGTGGGTGATCTCAGGCCTCACAGCTAAATTACTGTTGTTGGAATTGTTCCCTATCATGTTGCCAGTAGACCTATGGGCGTCTCACTTCTGCGATTGGGAGGTGGTGTTTCTGTGTGACTTCTTGGTTGTTGTGCAGGCTATGAACAATCTAAGTGCCTCCTCTTCCCTAGTGATCCAGTTGTTGCGTCACTTGGTACTTAGCTGTCTTGAACAAAATATGTGGTTTAGGACTTAAGATGTGCTGGGGGTGGAGAAAGAACATCTTGCCTTTCTCATTTTTGGCAGGTGGTTGATCTGTGTTAGGGGTGTTAGCCAGGTGTTTTTTGGCATCAGGTGTCTTGCTGCATGGTCTTCGGTCAGGTGCACAATGGTTCTTTTGTCATGACAGGTTGGAGGAATTCATTTGGTGAGAATATGTGGCGGGGAGATTCATGGCAAATATGGTCGCAGCGCTGGCTGGCATTTCCTTTTTTCTTAAACTGCAAAGCTCCCCGGATGCCACAAAAGGTTTCTTGATGGTTGGTTCGACCCTGACAGTTACAGTTCCATAACCCCTGACATATTGCTTTTTTCTAATACAACCCTTCCCCTAGGTTGTTCATGATGGCTACGAGGCCCTCCACCTTCCTCTTCTTCACAGCATTCTTGGTGACATTAGCAGATGTTTTTTGCCTGGTCAAGCGGCTGGCCCGGTTACATTTGTCCTTGGAAATGGGCTTGTTGGCCAAGAATGTCTTTTAAATTCTTATTATTTCTTTTTCACATATAAGAACAAATGACAGACAATCATAGTACAGATATGGGTCACAATAACTTGTGTGAACATAAGCATTGATATATAACATCCACAACAGTAAGCTGAATATATATTAAGCTGACTATTAAAGGAAAGGAGGGGAAGGACATAAATGGGTGGTGAAGGGGAGGTAGGTGGAAGTGTCTATTATTTAGTAGTTAGGACTCCATTCCTCCATTCCAAGCCGTAAGGCAAACAGAATACAAAGGATTCCTGGGGATGTCACATCTTTTATCCAAGGCTTCAAGTAGGTAATTTAATGAGGAGTTGGATCTGTGGAGGTAATATTTAGATATTCTGTAGTTTGCTTTAATTCAAGCCATCGGAACCAAGTAGCCTATTGAGTACATCAGTAGGTCCATGGAATGATAGCGTTCAACGTATTTTAACCAATCTCCTAGAGTTGGGTCCTCCAGTAACGGGGAATAACAGCTTTAGCTGCATTATTTAAGTGCTTTAGGAGACAGTTTTTTTGTAATGCTTCAGTAGTGATATGGAGTAAGAAAGAGCCAAAATTACGGATCCTGAGGCACATTATCAACCAATATCGATTGAGTGGTTTCATGTGCCACCTTCCAGAACCCAGTAATTTAAGAGCAATCCCACCAAATGTGCCGAGAATGTTGTGGATTCATTTTTGTGTAGCATTCATAGGTCCAAGTGTGATCAGTCAGTCAGAGGCCAGTGGTTGACTTTGCGAAGAACAGGTGATACTCTTTCCTGCTTTCTAGACTTGTGTTCTTGTTTTGTTGCAATACAGAGTGTTCCGTCTGTTTAGCCCATGCAGATGGATCTCTCTTCACCATATTTCAATTCCGGACCATTTTTCATCAAGTCATCGAGGGGTTTGGATCAAGCTGAGTTAGGAATGCACAGCTTCTGCTACTGGTGGTAGCGGTGGTACAGCACCTGGGGAATTGGAAATCCATCTGCTTCAAGAAATACATTAAGTCTGAAGTTTCCAATATGTGTCACAGTTTCCTATATTACTCTCTACCCTAGTGCTTGAAGACGTCCCTAGCTTCTTTAGGAATTTTTTGTTATTTCATATGCTGTTATGTTAAAACTGTAAATACTGTATGACCTGCACAGCTCTTCATTGGTGATTTTTGTGTTTGATTGCAGGATCCGGACATCAAACAGCTATAGCATTGAATGGCATTTAGCAAGAACAGAAGGGATTATTTAAAAACCATATAGCTATCTAATAACTCAGAAAATGTTTTTTTCTGACTTTTTAACTAAAATAAAAAAAGCTATTTAGTAAAGGGGCAAAGGTAAAGATATCTGTTATCCCACTAGTGGGCGATTCAAGCTTTCATGGTGGGCGGTGGGGGTTTGGTGGCGCTGATAGCAGTCACGACTAGATGTAATTTGCGGCAGAGGAGAACCACGTTGATCACTGCGTTCGGCGGTATAATAGCAGACATTATGTAGTCTGCATGGAGGGTAGACTAGTGCTTGTGGCTCTTTTGTATATGGAAACATCATATTGTAAGTTTCAAAATAATGTCCGGGTAATAAAGTTTCTATATACAAAAGAGCCATAAGCACTATTAGTCACATACACAGTTCATGAAATGCATAGGACACAGGAAGAAGAAAAGAGGAGAAAATAGCAAAGCTAAGAAAAGCTTATTAATTAAGAAATGTTGTGAAATTTGGAAAGAAGAAAAAGTGGGGGTGCATAGGATAGATACAGGGGGAGAAAAGGTTGTATATAGGATAGATACAGGGGGATTATTATTTTAATGTGTGTTAGTGTATGTTTGTAGAGGGGCCCAAAGCATATTTTTTGCACCTGGGCCCACAACATTCTAATTCTGTTTACATAAAGTATAATAAAAAGTATAACTAAAAAGATACATTTAGGAACATATTTTTTAGAAACCCTCCCCTCTAAAAATTACTTTGCACCTGCGCTAAAGGGAGTTACTGCGGCACTGGTGGTCGGAAAATGAAGTTTGGGCCAGATCCAGAGCTACGACTGCTAGCATATTTATGCTCGCTGTAGTCATAAAAACGCAGTTTTGCATGTTCTACCATCATCAGTGTAACTACGGACAAAGGGGCATGCCAGCCATATGACACCCGTAATTACGCTTCGGAGGCGGGGTGAAGCACTTAAATCGTACAATATGAGCGTGTTTAGGCACGTAAGTACGTGCAGCCATTATGGCCAACAGCAGTTATGCTTGGAAAAGTTAACGTAAGGTTTGGTAAGCGTAAAACAGGAAAAACACATATGACCGAGGGGAGTGCATAGTATTTACGGACGCACAATTACGCTACGCGTTGAAACGTAAAGTGAACGTAGGTCTGGATCTGGCCCTTTGTCATCAACAGAGATACAAAAGCGGGCGGTAGGTATTAAAAGGTTGACAACCTATAATTTAGAGACATGCATTCTGTAGTTACAAAATCACTGGAGAATAACTATAACACTGCATTCAAAACACATTCATAGCTATTATTTTAGAAACAGTTTTGTGGGTGCAACTTTATAAATGGTGCAAAGAAATAAATTGCACACATATACGCACGTGCACACAAACACCCCCACCCCCACCAAGGTTTCTGGAGTATATACAGGAAATTAATCATAACTGAAATTTGGAGAAAGCAACATTACAGATGATTTCATAGGATGTTCTTAGCTTTCAACACTTTAATTTTTATATGTCAAAAACAGAGAACACCTGGCCTAAGTGATTTATCCCACTGTTTATGGCCTGTAATATACACTGGTAATATTCTAAATATCAGATATCTCAAAAATTACACACTAAAGCTGGGATGATTATTGAACCCAGCAGGGGGTGTTCCGATAAATGGACCGATTTTTCGCTGGGGAAATGTCCCGTTATCTGCACCATACACCTCTCCTGCTGGGACCGATAATCCTAGCAGAAGAGGGGGGGGGGGGCAGGACTAGTTATGCTGCTCTGACAGCTTTGATACCAGCGGTTATTGCAAGGAGTAGTACAGACAGGGATCTGAAGCTATCAAAGGTGTCAGAACAGCATAGTACATAGATATGCAGCAGCATCTATTGCAGGCAGTAATACAGACAAAAATCAGCCAAAGCTGCACTTCACACAGCGTGGTTTCGGCTGTTCCCTGTCTGTACTACTCGTGGCAATAGCCGCTGCTGTATATCTATGTACTATACTGCTCTGCCGGCTTTAAAGTATACCTTCAGAGCTGTCAGAGCAGCTTTGTACATAGATATACAGCAGCAGCTTTGAAAAATAGGGAACCATTCAGCTTGCTAATTGGCTCCCTTAAAATATCGGGAACTTGCTCAAAAATTGATCCTGGCCATTAAATACAGCGATTATTTGCTCCATCACCCGGTAATTGGATGATCAGGCCGATAGTTGCTCTAGTGTATGGCCAGCTTAACTCCACAAATGGGGAAAATGTATGAAGCAGCAATTTTTGCAAATCATTGCTTTTAAGTGCTTGTTGCCCACACATTACTTCTCCCAAATGTATTAAAGAACAATGGGCCTGAATCCAGACCTACGGTCGGATGCGGAGCGTATTAACGCCGAATGTACCACCGATGCACGGCAATAGGCACTCCCCTTGCTCATACCTAGTTTAGCTTTTTTATATGCTCGGCAAACCCTACCCTAAGTTTTGTGTTTGTACCCGCGGCCGTCCATATGTTCATAGCGTATTAAAGACGCTTAGCACGCCCATACTGTACGATTTAAATGCCTCACCCCGCCCTTGGTGTGTGGTTATGGATTTCGTATGGCAGGCACGCCCCCATTAGCAGTAATACGAAGCGGTTACGAATAAGGCACATACGCTAAGATTTTCAGAGCGTAAAATGAGCTTAACATCTGGCCAGCGCAAGCGCAGTAAGTACAAATGGCAGTTTTTATGCTTACGATCAGCGTAAAACCGCATCCGAGCGTAGGTCTGGATCAGGCCCAATTTGAGTGGATTTAAAAAAAAAAATCTTACAATTTAAATACAAACTTCTCAAAATCCACATTATTCTGAATGGGGCTGGCAGCGGTCGAAAGTGGGAATTTAGAATAGGGAGATGGAAAGCTGTGTGAACATGGATCTTGGCCTATTATGCCACTATCTTTTATAAATAACATAAATACTCCACACCACTCTACCTATTATAGCAAATTCTCACCCCAACGTAACATAGGACAGCAATACCCCAGCACTCTTATGACAGCAATAGCTTCGTTGTTCACCAACACACAGAATTCCCCCACAAATTTCAGAAACTTAATATACAAATAGCCTTCCCACACACATAAATATTAGCATATCTAAGTATTTTGGTGCCCTGGGAGAAACAAAAAATGACCTCCCTCCTCCAATATTATGGTGTGACTTTATGCTGTTTATCCCCGCAGTACCTGTCTTATTCAAAGAACTGCTCTCTCCTGCCTACAATTTAAATATGCCTATACTGCACTTTTCTAGATTACATATTACACCCAACAATTACACCACTCTCCCTAAATTACATTTTCACATGATTTAGAACTTAGAAAGGTTGACAGTTAACCTGTTAGCACTAAATAGCTGACAGGTTAAACTTATCTACTTTACTGTATCTGATAGGGTTGTTACAATAGTGATACCGTCTTCGCTTAGAAAATTCTATTTTCGATATACCGGCAGCCAAAAGCTCATTTTTGGCTGACTGTATCTTTAAAATATTACTATTTAGAAAGTATTAGTAATGAATGTATAAGCATTTCATTCGGCATATTTACCCATTCATTCTATTGCAAACCGCCGCCAGACTCAACACAGGCTCATTGCAGACCCATAAACCAAAGGTGAGTATATGGGGAGTCCTGCGAGGAGTCCTAGGGTTAGACTGCAGGGAGAGAAGTCTTAGGGTTAGGCTGCGGGCAGGGAGTCTTAGGGTTAGGCTGTGGGGAGGGAAGTCCTAGGGTTAGACTGTGGGGAGAGAAGTCTTAGGGTTAGGCTGCGGGGAGGGAGTCTTAGGGTTAAGCTGTGGGAAGGGGAGTCTTAGGAGGGAGTATTATTAGGGTAATGTAAGTAGTGTAAGAATTAGGAGAAGAGATATTTACCATTCGTCGCTGTGTATTCATTCTGGGAATCATCGATTGCTTCTCCTCAGCAAGGCGGAAGCAATCGATTTCCCAAGCACTTCACTGTGGGCTGGTCGAAAAAGGACTGTTCGAGGTGGCAACCTACACCCCTTTCAATAACCCTGGACCATATCCTTAATTGGTAGTTGGAGTCATTTTACACACACACACACACACACACACACACACACACACACACACACACACACACACACACAGTTTTTCAATTGCAATGTCTTTCCATGAAATCTCACTTGATAACACGAATGTACTAACTTCCTCTAGATGTGAGAAATGCTGATAAACATGTAAAGAGGATGTGGCGACAGATGTAAAATAACCTCAGAGGTCTTCCTGGACAACAAATTCATCTCAGCAAATACAAGACACCCCACATAATTCAGAACTCGTATATAGACATTGGAAATTAAACTTATAGTATGAAAAAATAACCACCTATTCACTTGTTTATTAACATGATTTACATTTCCACATTTCTTTTAGATTTTAAATAATTGTTAAGTCATAAGAACAAAAACCTTGTTCCAATATAATTGTTTCTTGGAAAAATAGGTCTGATCAGAGAGGGTCCAGGATGGAGTTGTCAGCAAGGTAGCCAATTAGATGCTTGTAAACAAGCCGTTCAAGCAACTTTGTGGCGAAGGGCAGAAGGGAGATGGGTCGGTAATTGGAAGGTTAGGTTTTTTGAGGATGGGGGAGACAAGAGCATGTTTAAAGGGGGAGGGGAAGAAGCCTGAGGAGAGGGATAAGTTAAAGAGGTGAGCAAGATGCGAGCAGGTGGATGGAGAGAGAGAACGGAGAAGATTAGAGGGGATGGGATCAAGTGGGCACGTTGATGGAGGCGATGACAAGAGAAGTGAGTGGATTTCTTCTGCAGAGGTAGGGATGAAGGTAGACATTGGTGGGTGGCTAGGGAGTAGAGGAGAGGGTGGAGATTAAGATGAAGGAAAGGTGATAGTAGAGGAGATGGAGCTCCTGATGGAGTCAATCTTGGAAGTGAAGAAGGTGGCAAAGTCAGAGGCAGAAATGGAGACAGGTAGGGGAGGGGGGAAGAGAGTTGTAGGTGGCAAAGAGGCGGCGAGGGTTGGACAATTGGGAGAGGTTGAGGGACTTAAAGAAGGATTGCTTGGCCAGGGCAAGAGCAGAGGTAAAAGAGGAGAGCATGAACTTGAAGTGGAGAAAGTCTGCAAGGGAACGGGACTTCTTTCAGAGGCGCTCCACGACACGGGAGCATATCTTTAGGAACCGAGTGGTCGGGGAGTGCCAGGGTTGGGGGATGTTGCGACGAAGGTAGACTGAGGAGGAAGGGCAGGCAGCATCAAGGGCAGAGGAGAGGGCATTGCTGTAGAGAGAGGTGGCTAGATTGGGGCAGGACATGGTGGAAATGGGTGCGAGGAGGGGATCAAGGGCAGAGGT
>WWET01001241.1:117621-138580 GCA_011038615.1 Limnodynastes dumerilii
GGGGGAGAAGAGAGTTGAAGGTAGCAAAGAGGCGGTGGGGGTTAGACGATTGGGAGAGGATGAGGGACTTAAAGAAGGATTGCTTGTCGAGTGCAAGGGCAGAGCTAAAAGAGGAGAGCATGACCTTGAAGTGGAGAAAGTCTGCAAGGGAATGGGACTTCCTCCAGAGGCGCTCTGCAGCACGGGAGCATTTCTATAGGAACTGAGTGGTCGGGGAGTGCCAGGGTTGAGGGTTGTTGCGGCTAAGGCAGACAGAGGAGGGAGGGCAGGCAGAATCAAGGGCGGAGGAGAGGGCATTGTAGTAAAGAGAAGTGGCTAGATTGGGGCAGGATATGGTGGAAATGGGTGCAAGGAGGGGATCAAGGGAAGAGGTAAAAGTCGGGAAGGAGAGGGGGAGAAAGAGAGGGAGAAGGAGATAAGATGATAATCAGAGAGGGGGAAGGCAGAGATGGAGAAGTTAGACAAGGAGCATGAGCGTGAAAAAACGAGGTCAAGGTAGAGGAACAGGTTGTGGGTGGGTGATAGGCCAAGGGAAGAGGCGAGGGAAAGAAGTTTTGTGGTGCTGGGGTCTGATGGGTTGTCAGAAAAAAAGTGGAGGAGCCAGGCTTCAAAGTTATCAATGAATTTGGAGGAGGGGCCAGGGGAGCGGTAGACAAAAACAACGGGGAGATGGATGGGATGGTAGATGTGAATGCAGTGGACCTCAAAGAGGTGAAAGCAAGGGAGGCATCAGGGGGTATGACGCTAAATGTGCAGGAAGGGGAGAGGAGAATGCCCACAAAACCGCCAGGGCCTTCGCCAGGCCTAGGGGTATGCAAGAACGAGAGACCGCCATAGGAGAGGGTGGCAGGGGAAGTAGTATCAGAGGTTGAGAGCCAGGTTTCAGTAATGGCGAGAAGGTTGCAAGAGTTGGAAATGAAGAGGTCATGGATGGCAGGGATCTTGTTGCAGATGGATCTGGCATTCCACAGAGCACAGGATAGAGGGAGCAGGAGTGATGTGTATTAGATTGGAGGGGTTACAGGAGCGAAGTAAGGCATGAAATAGGGGGGTGGGATGTGGACGGGGATTTAGGGTGGGTATTGGAAAGGCAGGGGAGACTGATGGAGGAGTGGGAGAGGGTATGGGGTGAGTAGGATGGGTGGGGAGGAAGTGAGAGAGGAGGGACAGGGATGGAGAGACAAGGGCCATGACAGTATGAAGGAGGAACTAAGAAGTGGAAAAAGCAGAATAACTGGAGAGAGGTTCTTAAGAAATGAAATGAGTGCAAGATAGTTATAATCATGAACATCAAATTTAAAGCTATGTGCAGATAAATTTAGTGCAAAGTTAATAGAAGTTCAAAGCAGTCACCAGAAGCAGCAGCAGAGAGGTTTATGTTGCACTGTGCAAGAAAGCAGGAAATCTTCAGTGGATGTTGTTTGTGAAGCCAATGTTGATAGGGTAGTATTCTGTGTCCTCTGTTTTCCTCCTGTTCAACTCTGGTCTAACTCTGTATTTACTTTCCACTTAAAATTATCCACTTTAAATTTATACACTTAAGCAGCCTAACAGCTATGCAGCCTACACTAACCTACTAAATAGAAATACTGACAAGAGAAGACCCTCATTACTAACATTGAGGATCCTCCTCCCAATTGAAGCAGCAATAAAGTGTTAAGCAAACAATCAAACACTGGTATGCCAGACCACAGTTATTAATCAAAAACAATTACCTATAAGTTAAAACATACTATGAGGCAAAAGGTAAAACTTGCACAGCTTAAAGTGGGTAAATGGTAATTACCTATGTTTCAATGTATGTTAATGATTTGACATCACAGATACATCTTCAATGGTAATAACCTTTATCCACTATTAAATAGCATTGCACATAGAAAGAGATCTCTGATTTGCAGCTGCTGCCAGCCGGTCTATAAGAAATGTAGCATGGTGCCAAGAATGGAGGAGGGGCTTCAGTTTGGGCTTCTTAGCATATTTCCTTCTATTATATACAAATCAAATCCAGTCGTCTCCAGGTCCCAACAAAAAAAAAAAGAAATAAAAGGAGACTCTTTCCTCTGTTATTAGTTAAAGAGTTGAGTCTCAAAGCAAAAAACTTGTTTCATACTAATGTGTAGCATGAAAGCACTTGTGGATTTGCCTTTGAATTTGAGCAGATAATATATTTATGTATCCAGACCAAGGGCTATATTCAGAGATCTGTTTTTTTTAAAGTACGCAATTATACGCACACACGTAGCAAGGCCACACCCACCAACATCCACTACACTCCCCTGTCCCGGCCGTGCAATCGTAGACTTACACCTCCATAGACCACTATGTTCTTTAAGTGTGTACTTACGTGCGGATATGTCTTCCGTGCGTGCAATTCTTTCTAGATGCGCCCTCAAGCGTTCATTTAAATGCCTCCCCCCACCCACTTTCATGTAAATTTTCAAGCACGTATTTCTATGACGACCATCCGTATGTATGTACCTAAGTGTGATTCACATGTCCGTGCCTAAAGCACTTACGTGCGTATAATCAACGTAGATAACGTAAATAAAGTTACTACGCATGTGCAGTTTCTAAAAATACGCACGCAACTTCACGTGAAAAGGGTTCTCTGAATATGTCCCCAAGTCTTTACCGAGAGTTGTATTGTCAGAGCTGCCTCTAACCACTTCTAAATAAGAGATACATCCTGATTTTCAACATTTCAAGAGTCGGCAGTTGTGGTTTTATTCAGTTGTGTGGGAAAAATTTCTTTGAAACAGTCAAGATTATTATTATTATTATTATTATTAATAATAACAATGCTTATTTATATAGCGCCACAAATTGTCCGCTGCACTTTACGGAGAACATTGGACATTCACAAAAGTCCCTGCCCCTAATGGAGCTACGTACTAAGGTCTGTAACACATACATACACACTAGGGTTATTTAGCCAGCAGCCAATTAACCTATAAGCATGTTTTTGATTATTATTAGAATTTGTTTAAACTTGTAACTCAATTTAAGTGCAGGATCAAGAAAACCCTATATAGCCCATTGTCAAGAAACCATACTGAAGGGGGTAAAGCAGTTTTGGGAAAATTATTATTTTGAGATGATTATCGATCCTAGCAGAGTTTGGCCCGATAAACGGGCTGAGTAGTACAGACAGGGATCAGCCAAACTCGCGCTTCACATAATGCAGCTTCGACTGAGCCCTGTCTGCACTGCTCCCTGCAATAGACGCTACTGCATATTCATGTACTATGCAGCTCTGACGGCTTTGAGATTTACTATGCATATAACTGTGTTGTGCTTGGGTTAAAAGCAGGCTTTCTAGTAATTGTCAACTGGAAATATATGCATTATGTGTATCTTTACTGGGGTTGCGTGTATACATGAGAAACACTTCCGTTACTGATGCATTCATGTATTAACACTTAGTAAAGCTTACAGAAAGATAAGCATGTATGTGTGCCTATATTAAAGTACCCTCCCCTGCCCCCCCTTTTTTTTAAGAACCTAGGGCACTAAACACGCAACCCCAATCATAGCAGCCCAAGATTCCTGAAAGATGGCGGCCGTTTCATTTTTATCAGACTGGACTCCCAGCAAAATGTGTAGACAATATAAGGTATCACGTGTATAACTTGTCTCCCGCCATCCACTCTGGATCCTTAACATGTGCTCTGGCTTTCAGGAGGATATCTCAGAATGTAGCTTGATTTATAAGTAATTGTGGAGGAACAGATGCCAGACTTATAGTCAAAAGACTGATATGAAAGTGGGTCTGGTCACTTTCACTTTTAAATACTTGTTTATTAGATATCAGAGATAAGTGTCCAGACCCACAGTTCTAGGGATTCCGTCTTTGATGATAAAGACATATAATGTATTCTTTTTATTTACAGATAAAGGATAAAAAAATATATATATTAAATGTATATGCTTGTTGCTGTATGCAAATTTAAAAGAAAAATTTAGTTGGAGGAGATGTGTGTTAGCATAAAGCTGTATTTAATAGCATTGGGTTGTCTGGGTACAAATGTTCTCAGAATTGTGTCCATAATTGATCTGTTTATAGTCAACAAGCATTTTTCTGAACAAACAGATTATGTGGTGTGAGCCAAGGAAGTATGCTTCACTGCTTACTCCAAACATATCAGGATGCTAAATAGTTTGTGACCTGCTACCTAATCCTTTGTAGAGGTGACCATCTAGCAAAGCTGTTGTGACTATTCCCACCTAAAATGTTACTGTATTCTATTTTAATGAATAAAATGTTACAATAATTTGTGTTACTTCTAATTAAGAGGTGAAATTAGCCAAATATTGTACATATGAAATGTATAAATAGCACAAACGTTCATTGTCTTGTTTAAGACAATGACTGGTTACGCCGTGTAAAGCTAAGGTAGGGTTAGGAAAGCGTAAGGCAGCCAAAGTACATACATGAGAGGGGTGTGCCTAGGGGAGTGCATAGAGGGTATGCTGGCGTAAGTACGCAGCATAGTAAAAGCGTATCTTTGGATCAGGCCCAATGTGCGGAAAACAATTGTATTTTGCTTATGTGCATGACGATGGAGAAGCATGACGGACAGGCTTCATATAGTGTGCACACAAGGTGGGGGGAGGGGTATGGTAAGTGTACAGTAAGGGCTTTACTATCCAGGCTTCTGCACTATCCTCATTATACATTGGGAGTGTAAAAGTTTTAAAGTAGGGTTGTCCAAGAGGGGAGGCCAGGAGGGGAGGTGAGAGGATCCAAACATTTTGGCAGCGGAGATCTGGATATGGTCCGTAATTGCTAGTTTGATCTTGTATTTACATCAGCTTGTGAGTTAATTATGTACTATGAAGGCATTACATGTTGTCATGGGAACCACAATGTCTAAAAACAGTTTAGGAAAGGGACATAATATTATCACAGTCAAGAAGAAAAAAAATAAAAGGTGTGTTCACAATGGCCATTCAACCAAAAATAAATGGTGTACATTAAAAATGTCACTAGTATTTTCCATACCACTTGAGAAATGACTATCAGTAGTAATAAAATAAAGAAAATTACAAAATAACATTTCAATAATCTGCTGGTAAAGTATTTATATACAGTGCTCAGCACTCATATACAAAGTGCAGAGTGCTGTTTTAAGCTGCCATCCTCTGCCAGCCCTCTGGCATAGTGTGCACCACGGCTTCCACCCCTGGATACCCACCCTTAAAAACCCTGCACCAGGGCTTGCTAATGCTATTCAATGAGATTAAATCATGAGTTATTGTAGCACTGCTCTTATGTTTCATAATGCTCTGGGCAGAGCTTGTTTCCAACTCTTCAGGTGTACGGAGGGGTTTCATGCACCTTATACAGCCCCCTGAGCATGTCAGCGGGAGTGAAGTGGAAAAATTTTATGTTGATATGACTGAAAGTGTTACTAAGTAAATAGTTGTTTTGATGCTGTTTAACAAAATGATGTGCTATGGTGATGCCTATTTAGTGTCTGTAGAAACAATATAATAGAAGACTTGATTTGATAACATAATTTTCATCATTAAGCACAATCAAACTTTAGGACACAACTTGCATAAATAGTGTTTTTTTAAGCCCTGTCCCCATACTAGTATCTATTTCTTTCCTCCAAGATCTCCAGGGACGAAGAAATAGAACGTAGGCAACCCTGAGAAATAGTATTTCTAAACTTTCCACAGCCAAAGTCATGTGACCGGCACAGTTTTTGATCACCTGTTTGTACATAACCAAAGGATTAATAAAATTAGTAAAAATGTTATGCCTACAGGGAAAATACTGGCTGAATTTTCTTATTGCACACACAATATTGAACAGTTATATGTAAGCCCAGCATTTTTAGGATCTAGAAAACTAAAATTAGGTTTTTTAAAACCATGTTTTAGTATTTTATAGGTTTAAAAAATGTCAATGTAGAAATTAATTCATTGTATGAAAATCCAACATATCATTGTCTGAAACCCTGTGTCTATATTACATATGAATTACGTATTAAAAAACTACTCATTTGAAGCTCCTACCATGAGACTTGAACAATGAAATAAAATATACCTTAATGTGTAAAACACAGTGGGTTAGATTTACTAAGCTGCGGGTTGGAAAAAGTAAAGACGTTGCCCATAGCAACCAGTCACATTCTAGATCACATTTAACTATTGCATATTAGAGAATGTCAGCTAGAATCTTTTTGGTTGCTATGGGCAACATCTCCATTTTTTAAAACCCGCTGCTTAGTAAATCTGGCCCTGTGCCTCTTATGAAAACTACTCTTATGAAATGAATAAGTTATAACATTCCTAAACCTATGACTCTGAACAATTCAATACTTTGACAGGATTTCAAATCCAGATTTTCAAATCTTCCGTTATAATCTGCTTGAATGTGCTAAAACTGCTCCACATCACATAAGTGTGGGGTTGCCCCCTATACATTAATGCCACTATTCATAGAGGACCATATTCACAGATCAGAATGAGTTAGATGTGGCCACTTCAAGGCAGAAACAATGGATTTCCAGCCCGTCCGGAATTGGGCCAAAATACCGACTGGGACCCACACCCGGTTTTTATATAGAGCTATAAGATTATGTAGCACATTACAGAGAACATTTCACATTCCCATCAGGTCCATAACACACACACACACAGACTAGGGTTAATTTATTCAGCAGCCAATAAACCTACCAGCATGTTTTTGGAGTGTGGGAGGAAACCAGAGCACCTGGAAAAAACCCACACAGACTTAGGGAGAAATTACAAACTCCCCACAGATATGGCCTAGTCCAGGATTCAAACTCATGGTAGTGCTTTGAGACACAAGCTACTCACTGAGCCACCGTGCTTCCCATCTTTTAAACTCTTTTTCACTGTAAATTTATATAGTTTCAATTTAAGTAACAAAATTAGGTCTTTTTAGATTATAATAGTCAAAATAGCTATTTTAGGTCTTGTAAAAATTAAGTATGTTATTCCCTGGTACATAAAACATAAAAGGCAACTAACATTTTTTTTCTAATTGGAAAAGTTAAGAATAGTTTAGAACCTAAGAATCCTGGGCTTAGCTATATGTTTAAACTCTAATTTAGAGTTGTTACAAAACATCACCTCTTAATTCATTCTGTTTGTGCTTTTTATATCCCACCACAGTTCAACATGGTTTTATAAAGGTGCAGAATAGCCCTCTTTTTTTTGCTGTTACTTCCAAATCTTGATCAGTCCCCTTAAGATTATGTTCAAGAGAATGTTAACACACACAACTCATTATATTAAGGAATACATGTTGCTCATGTGGGAAGATGGAAATGACTTTACTGAACAGTCACTTATCAGATAACATTTAAGAAAAGTGGGCATGCAGGAATTTTATGCTATGTGACAATATTGCTTTGTTTTGCTGGTATGATTTCCTTATTTAATGTGGTATAGAACTGACAATAACATTTGCAACACATTGAAAAGTAACATTTGCACTTATTAAACGTGGAAAACTAGCAGTAGCCAAAACAATTTCCTGAACAAAGTGTATGTTGTACTTGAAGCATGTGGCGTCCAGTATGTTGATTGATTTAGAACATTTGTCATACATTTTAGTACTATTATTCACTGTTATACAATGATGTTACATTTAACAAATGAGTTCATTGGTCATAGCTGATTTCAGGGTAGATTTCTAGATAAAACAATGCATAAAAAAGTATAAAAAATGAGGACTGATGATATATCCTCATCATCAGTCTCTCTATAGAAAGCAAAGGTGTCCTTGCTTTGGTCTCTAAAGACTTGCTGATAAGACTCAGGGAATACAAAGCTAATTGTCCAGCTGCTGAGATATGGGGGATGGCAAACATCTTATATTTGTATGACTAATAGATTTAGACCATATCTCCTGCAGAAAGAGCCTGGATGTTTTTCCTTTTCTGCAAAATACTACTTTTTAAAATTAGTGAATTTTTAAAGTGTAAATATGCTGAAATTGTGTAGTTCTTTATGATCACCTATCCTTAGTTACACTTGCCTACTATAGGTATAATATTTATTATTTAAGGTTTGGTAACTGGTGTACTTTTTATATTGTGTATAGATTACTTATAAATACTTTTGTATAGGTCATTGATGCTGCCACACCCTGACATACGGAATACTGATCATACAGTAAAAAGTTACACGCAATCAGACTTCCAATGCAGAACATCTGGTGTGAGCATGCCCAGTAGGAGTGCACAGCTCGACTAACACATGATGCTTAAGTCAGCTGATGCTATTAAATATAATTCCGGCCCTCTATCTTTTACAATCTCACCCCATTTAAACCATAGCACATGACTCATTTCTGTACAGAAAGTCCATTTGCCAAAACATGATTAAATATTGTTGGTTGATGATGCTTTTGTCTTACAACAGCCACATACCTTCACAGCGACAGCGCTTAGATCGCAAGCTTGTTTAGGTAGCACCATTCAGTTTCATGTTTTGGATTTATTGCTTTCATAATCTTAAAGCACAGCAGTATGTAATAAATCAAAGATAAGAAGAAACCATGAAAGTAGTAGAAAATAACTTTTTGCTGTATACAAACTTAGAAAAAATGTTGAAAGTTTTAAGGTTTTTGACTAATCCAATTAAACTATTTTTCCAATGCTTGCCACTGCTGCCCTCAGGTGGACTGTAGAAGAAACAACATCAATTTTTTTTTTAGATGTTAAGGTGCTGAGGGACTGGTGTTCAAGCAAAAGCACAACTCTGAATAGCTCGCAGGAAAAAGCAAAAAATGGGGAGTGTTGAAATGCCTACAGTCAGAGCCGTAGAACCGACTGCAGGTTACAATGGTGTTTTATTTATTTAAGGTGTATTTTAAATGTATTTTTTTTTTTTAACTAACCCCCCCCCCCTTCTTCCCCATGATTTAAATAAATAATCCTTGGGCACCAGCTTGCCCAAAGATGCCAAGGCATGCTGGCAACTGAGGAACCACAATTCTACACAGTAAAGTCCTGCTGGCAGACCCACAAACTGCATATGGGAGAGTGCCGTGATCTCCTACATGCAGGGTTATAGATCACCAATTCCATACGATAGCCTCTGCAGCGGAAGCTTCTGTACGGAATGGAAGCCTAACTATAAATCCGATCCATAAAGAAGTTTACATGCAACGATTATTTTACCATTGGAATCATTATTTGGAACAATTTCCTGGGACAATGTAGATTATCTATACGCAATACAAGAATGTATACAGTCACTGTTTACGTTACATTGGGTTTGCAGAACTTTGACTCTGAACCTTTATTTAACCCAACAGCACTCATAATGCACAGTTCTATGTATCATTTTATTGCATTTCCAGTAAGTTGGAATTTTTTTTCTCATTAGCAAGTGCAGCTCTGAATCAGTACTCAAGGTTGTACGGACTCATATCTGTTAAGGGTAATGCAGATACATCCTTTATCTTCCCCAGTGATTCAAATGCAAGTGCAAGGTAGTCTACAGCTCTGTATAATGGAAATGGTGGTTATATTAAGTACAAGTCCATAATTGACAGCGAATGTACTATCAAATTAAATATATATATATATATTCTTTAAAATGAAAATACTGTACATGGGACATTCCATACTACTGCAATATTTCCATAATGGTTGCTTAGGGCCTGATCCAGAGCTACGAAATTTCGCACGACGGGCGAATGCGTACGTTCGACCGTGCGTATAAACATACACGCCCCTAACACTCCCATTGTAAAGTACCTGCTTACGGCGGCTATACCCTACACCAAGTACTACCGTCGGCCGTACGAATTGTCGCACATAATACGCTGAGAGTACGGGCTTAGCACGCCCATACTGTACAATTTAAATGGCTATCCCCGCCTCCGTGTAGTAAAACGAGCGCCCAGGCGACCGTCGTACTGAACCCACGCCCCTCGAGCGAATATTTCGCACACAATACGACCGCTATACGCTCATGTCGTCCAGCCGACCAGAAGCTGTCATACTGGGCTTGCGCAGTGCGAAAGAACGGCCCTATTTCGATAGGACCGTTTTCTCCCAGCCAATTTCAAACTGGCTGGGATTTCGATTGCATATGCCTCGATGAGGCATAGCAATCGATCTACGAAGCACAGAGCAAGCTTTGGTGCTCCGAAAGGTAAGGGAAAAACTACCCCAACTGTTTCCCTAATTCTAACCCTAACCCTCCCTTCCTCTGCAGCCTGACCCTAACCCTCCTCTGCAGCCTGACCCTTACCCTAACCCTGGAGAGGTTACCCACCTTTCCCATGGTCCGGGTCCTGCGGTAGCGGTGGCGTTACCGAAACGGAATGGGTGGGTATGCCGATCGCAATACTCACCCATTTTGAATTTTTTTTTTTTTTTTTACTAAAGGGGTAGTCCCTATTTCAGAAATCCGACTTTCTAATCGGGGACTGCAACCGTAATTTACATTTGGGTTTAAAGCACTGCAATTGCTATAAGCTCTTGTTATACATTCCAGTCAGGATCAAGTCTATAATAAATACGTTTCAGTGATAACTGAAAAAAAATTAATAAAAAATAGTACTATGTTGTCATAATGGTATTTGCTTTCGATATCTCCAGTAAGCCTCACTACATGTTACCTAAAGATCGCAATTAATTTAATTTAATTTACCAATAATGCTAATCTGCACAGTTTTATTTGTAAGTAAATAATTTCTACAAACCTAACTTATAAAAAATAATTATCATGCAGGAAATTAGATGCCATAAGACCATTGTCTTTATTTCCAAGAGGCAGTAGAAAATACAATAAGTGTTATTCAAATAATTTATCAACCTAAAAATCTATTTTAGAATAAAGGACAAGAAAGACATAAGAGCCCAGGGAACAGCTAGATATGAAACTTTCAAAAGAAATGGACAGAGCAAAAGTTTAAAACAAAACAAATATTTTTTTTTCACATTTACACAATATTTTGTATATAGTGCATAGTACTTTTCTGAAGTACTGACCTAAACGTAAGACACACTGGGGGTATTCAACTGCAGCTTGCAAAGATGCAAAACAGGAAACTGAAATATGTCCCACACAGATGGCTTAAGTTTATTATTCCTGCAGGCTGATGTAATCCTTAGGAATCTGTGCATCTTGCATGGATTCTTGTCTCCTCTGGGTATTGACCACTGCCTAACAATGTGAATGATTGGAGTGTAGTCCAGGAAAGAAGTATACATATAGATACAAATTATTTTGGGGCTTTTTGGAAGGGATGGTGTTACTGGGTGACAGCGGGCTGCCGGGTATGTCCTGTCTGAATGGGTATCTTTTGGCTTCTTTCTGCAGACAATCTCTTCAAACGTTCTGTGTAGAATCCATTAAAATCTAACCTGTGGAATATGATGTGAGTCACACAAATCAACTTTAAAACAGAGAAAAAAAATGATACACAAAATGAATGATCATATAGTTGTCATCTGGATATCATGTTGCCAGGTTTGGCCTGTATATATCTACTTGCTGTCATCAGTACTGTCAATTTATTACAGGCACATGGATATCATAAATCCTTAATAAATGGATAGAAACAACAAATAAAGCATTATTTTACTTTTATATGCATTTCTTTAAAAGAAATGTATACTTTATTATCCTTTGCAATGTACAAAGCAACACGATTGTATCATTGTAGAGAGTAGACTGAGAAAATGTCTCACCTGTATATGATATTAATCATGCTGTGCTCACAGTCATTGGTACTGTACATACTGAGTTTATCCAGTAGGTCCATTAGGTGGGTAGAAAAGTTGCTATCAAAATTGTTGATGGTGGATTCAAAACCAGTTGAAGATTGAAATGCATCAACATGTTCTGCTAAGAACTTAAAAAAAAGAAAACACAGGTTACTCTATGAACCTCCCTTTGTATGGCAGCAGATAGTACCTTCTTTACGCTGTGTACCTTAGAGGTGAGTTTCTTTTTCACAGCCTCCTCTGTTTTTTCACTCTGTGTTGGAGGTCCCATCATTGTTCCATGCTCTAGTGTCAAGCGCTCCATCTCCGTCTGAACCTGCATGCTCTGTGTGAACCTCTGATAAAACGAAGGATTATATAAACTGAGCATTTGCTGTGTTTTGTAACATAATCATCTAAACTGAAATATCTATAACCATGGACTCAAACCATGCACTCATTTTGTACGTTTAAAAGGCAATCACCACATAATCATTTCTTACGCCATCTTTCCATTTTGCATGTATCCAAAATAAGACGCAGAAGATAAATGTGTAAAATATATTTGATTCAGCATTTTGGACTGGATCCCTGTCACTCCCCTTTCTCGTGCGGGCCTTATGGGGTGCCGCACGCAAGTCTGAATCCGGTCCTTTGTCTGTAAACTGGCTACTGTAAAATAGTTCATGGATCTCCATTCACAGATGACTGTTAAGGAAACTGCTATTGTCTAGGTTGCTGAGCCAGATTTTAAATACTTCACCTGAAGCTGTTTATTCATATCTGTGTGTGCCAAATACTTCATACAACAATGACACTAGGTAGTGGCAGTGCACTACTACACACAATAAAATGACTGGATAGATTGGACTATCTTTAAAGAACCAGATAACAGTAAGGGTCTAGTCTTTTACAGTCTAATCCGGCTGCTCAGTCTAGCATGCATGTAACGCTTAAGTCTCATGTGTTTCTTTACCAGGTTATTGTGGTGGCAATTTCCTAAATAATCAGAGACAAGAATGTGGCTAGTCTCAAAATCTGTGTTAAAGTTTAACAAATAATTTATTTTTGTGTCCCAGACCACTGTTATATACCCACTGCAATCCTATTTGTAAATTGTCCTAAATCGTTTCTCATGCATTTAAAGAACATTATTATATAACTTACATATTTTTTCTTATAGTACATTTGAGGCTAAATATAACCATTAGAGCTCATGTGACAAGGTATAGGATGTTAGTAGAAAGCAAACAAATAAATGAAAAACTTATGTGCCTTATAAAATACCCTCTTTCACACCTTATATATTAGTACAAAGCAGACATGAATAAAACATAAAGATGAACAAAAAAAAAACTCCACAAAAGTGTTAATATTTCTGGAGAGCTTTTTCTTTAGCAAATATGACAATGGGCTATTCCTCTAGGTGAAGTTTAAGATAAATGGATTTAACTGTAAGTAGCATCAATCCTATTATCTTTTTGTTGAGAGCTGGGGGGCACAGTAAAATAGGATTTAATGGATTACATTAGAGTATTGTGCCAGTAAAACATAGAAGCTCCTCAAGATAATTAAGATTAAAGCTGGCCATAAACTACAGCGATTATCTGCTCGATCACCCAATTATCGGGTGATCAGTCATATAATCGCTGTAGTTAATGGCCAGGATTAATTTTTCAAACATCAAATAAACGCACCAGAAATGCTCTGGTATGATTATTTAATCTTTCAACATGTTTGATATAAATTGGGAGCAAGCTCCTGATATTTTAAAGGAGCCAATCAGCAATCTGAATGGCTCCCTATTCTTCAAAGCTGCCACTGTATATCTATGTACAAAGCTGCTCTGACAGCTTTGAAGGTGTACTTTAAAGCTGTCAGAACAGCATACAGCATACTTAGATATGCAGCAATGGCTATTGCAGGAAGTAGTAGACAGAGATCAGCCGAAGCCACGCTGTATGAAGCGCGGCTTCAGCTGATCCTTGTCTGTACTACTGCCTGCAATAGCCGCTGCTGCATATCTCTGTACTATGCTGTTCTAACAGCTTTGAAGGTATACTTCAAAGCTGTCAGAGCAGTACATAGCTATGCAGCAGTGCCATAGAGAGCCCTGGCCCCCCTCTTCTGTTAGGATTATCGGTCCCAGCAGAGGATGTGTATGGTGCTGATAACTGGACATTTCCCTAGCAGGAAATCATCCCGTTTATCAGGCCACCCCCTGCTGGGACCGATAATCGTCCTAGTGTATGGCCAGCTTAAGCGCAAGAGATCTCATGTGTTTATGACTGACAGAATAAACAATAAATACAACAAAGCCAGTGTTATTATAGTGCGTGCTCCAGGTTTATAATAAAACGCCTGCCACTCACCTGCATGCAGTTGGTAAACATGACACATACAGACATAAGTTTTGAGAAGATCTTGAGAAGCTCTGGGTTGGTCAGCATGCAGTCCTTCAGACAATTATCAAGGAAGCTAGTGTGGTGGCTTAGGACATCATCTATATTGGAAGCCTGTTAGGAATATGCAAAGGCATAATTACAGAATTCTGAAAGCTTTTAAAATGCAAAGTTATATTTCAATAATTTGTGATCCATGGTCAATAAATCAATACTCCATCTAATACCTAATAAGCTTTGAACTGTGGTAAATTTCCTGGCCCATCGCTTTCCATGCTATTTCTAATTACTTAACATTTTAAGGCAAGGGGACTGATCCAGAGCTGCATTTACACCTCTTTTTAGGTGCAGGTGTAGACCTGGGCAATAGAGGCAAATTTACATTGTAAAAACAGAATTAAAATATGTACAAAGCAAGCGATAAACAAATGAATTGTGGTTGAGAACATATGTTCTATATAAGTATGATTATCTTTATAACTGTTGATACAGCAGCTGTTGTATTCCCTTGCTTTATTAGTAAATACATTAAAAAGAAAAAGAAAGAAATCAGAAAACGCTGATGAGTGGCTCTCACCTACCACTGCAGGTTTCCATTAATAAGAGCAAAATATAAATTCATTAATATTCCACCAGGATCACCAGTTTGCAGGGATGACTGATAATAGACTCCTAAATGCTCCATATAAATTTATCATTTTGAGGTCAACAAAAGAGGGTGGCCCTGGAAGGCAGCTTGTTTTTCTATCTAGGGTTTAACAATATTTTAAGGCAGTATAAAAAATTTTAATTTATCTTATGGTGGAATTGAATTATAAATATGGGGGTAACACCTACTTTAGTGAAGGTATAAATGGGACTTCAAAACTGATGAATCGTTCTCACCACAGAAGTGAAATAAAAATCAGCAGTGTCGACTTTCCATAATGGAGGGGTATAAGCTGATCACTTTCTGGCTTTGCCAACGATTAAATTCATACAAAGACCAGAACTGCAAGTCACTATGCTACTTACCGATTTAAGGTTCTTCTCCAGAACATGCCATGTTGGCTCCATCACCTCAAACATCATATAATACTGAATGTTTTGAACAAAGTTCAACATCCTTTGGCGAAGGGTAAAAGCTCCTGCAAACCTGTTGATATACAGCGAGAATAAACCAAAAAGGTCACACCTAATGAGCAAAATATAAATGTAGAGAAATAAAAGATCTAGACACAGGCCGCTAAAAACTAAAGAAGACCACAAACTTAACCACTAGTGACTGGCTAGGATAATAAAATCATATTCTAAATCGTATTGCTATAAGCTGATAAAGGTGGAGGGTGGAAAGCTTTGGTTAAGGACCAACTTTTGATTGCGTGCAGTAGTCATCATGCTGCATCAAGTCTAAACAACTAAAAATAATCATACAAATGACATCAGTCCTATCAACCTAAATAGCAAGATCTTCAAGTCTAAAAAAAGAATTTATATAGAAAATACAATTTAAAAGCTAGCTATAGGATTTATGTTAAAATAAAAGAGCCAAAACAAGACAAAGCAAAACAAAAAACAGAAGACTGCAAGCGAGCCTGTAGTTATTCCGTTAAAAGTTATAATATAATGAAAATAAGGTTACTTATTTGCTCTGAAACGAGACCTCAATCATTTATGTTATTTTATCTAGTGTGCCATAAAAAATAAGTCTATGCTTGCTCTATTGGTCGATTCTGGTGAATTAAGAGATACTTAGTGTGTTTACTTTATCTTTTAATATATATGGATCAGTACTATTATAAAATTGCACTTCTGAACCTATAACTTATTGTGCTCAACTGATGTATAATGTATTTTATTTAATTTTATGGTATTAAAACACATTCATTTTAATCAATTTATTTTTATGATGTACTAAAAACACCACATGCACAAATGAGAATCATGCTCAGTGTAAGGAGAAATCATTCTACAAATCATACATTATACATACAATAATAGGACAAAACAGAAAAGTTTTGAGTCTGCTTTATTAAGGCAGTGTTACCATTTGGCAGAATGTAGAGAGAACTGTTTGGCAGCCTTGTTGCTGATCCACACATTGCAGAGCAGTCTCTCCACGTGTTTGCAGTAGAACATGTGCCGGAAAAGCATCTGATAGCGTGTTAGAGCTTTTCTGCAATAGAAGGAAATCACACAATCCCTGGTTACAAATATTCCACTCTGCCAATATTCCTACATTCATAGCCTGGAATTCAGAGTTTTAAATAGTCAATAATGACAACAAACAATATTAATTTATATTGTCTGCAATGTAAATATGGCAGAAAAGGGGCATTAGACTAGACCCAGTTTGAAAATAACAGGAAATCAGGAGAAAGAAAGTTACACTTGGGCAAAATCATGTTGAATTTCAGGGGGAATCAAATCTATTTTATACATTGAATGCAGGGAGAATACTATGCTTTTGCTTACTGCTTAGAGATCCACTGTTATTTAGACTTGGGCTAGGAAACATCACATCTGAACTCTAATACTAACTGCAACAAATTAAGTAATATGCTTAGGCATCTTTTAAACTTATACTTATGTGATCTCACTGGTCACTATGGACATCATTATAAACAGTATAAGACATTACAAGATGCCCAAGACAAATTAAACATCTCGGGCTGGATCCAGACCTAGTTAAATGCTTGAACTTCGTTACTCCTGGGCTAAACCATGTTGACTGCAGGGGAGTCATATTTAATCTATTGCAAACAGTATTAGAGTTGAGAGGTGATGTTTCCTATCCCAAGTCTAAATAAAAGAGTGATAGTAAAGCTGGTCAGTATCTGTGTGCAGTAAGCAATTCAAAGCTATATCCCTGCATGCAAAGAATACAAATACCTTGATTCCCCCTGAAATCAACATGGTTTAGCCCAGAAGTAACTAAGTGCAAGGACTTACTTAAGTCTGGATCTAGCCCCTCATCTTTAAAATATATATTTACACAATATAACAATACGTTTTGGGCTACATTATGTTATAAAGTAATATGCTTTTATTTTTTTCTCATGATACATATTTAAAAAATGATTAAAAGGTAATCAATTCAAACGTGGTTATAATAAAGGCATACCTTTCATATTAAAAGCATATTTTTACAGAAACACGCAGGCTGAACAAATACCGTTTGTTGTTTTTCTGTTACCATGTGCTGAAGGGCTATCATGTACTACCTGTTAATTATTAATGAAAGAGGCCACTTGACAATGTAATCAAATGAGAAGGCCTCCAGCCCACTCAGTGCTAACTCTGTTGGATCAGCATTAATCAAGGCTTTCTCTTGGCGAGTTTCAATAGCAAGGACACGAAGGAGTTGAGTGATAAGGTCATGTGTCATAAGCTCAATCTAAAAAGAAATGAAAGCACAAATCAATATGACATCTCATGAACGGGAAAGGAGGTATGGGGCATAGGCCACACAAACAACATAAAAAGTTTAGTTCGAAATTACAACCATATTTATTACATACAATGAGTTTCTTTATCAAACATTTACCTGCATGATTTTATAGAAGCGTATGCATTTTCTCAGAAGCACCAATAAAGAAAAAACCTCTCATGGCAGTGGCATAACTACCATGGGTGCAAGGTGTGAGGCTGCTACAGGGCCCACAGGAGAGAGGGGCCCATGGCAGCCATCCCCCCTGCACTCACTGCAGCAAGCGGTCATAGGTTGGCAGCTTAAGACAGCACTTAGCAACTCATTTATGAGTGTTAAGCTCTGTACTAAGCTACCAACCTCCGAAAGCTACACAGTCTACAAAGTCTGACTTCCTGCCAGGCTCTGGCCCTGATGCCACCTAGCTCTGGCGCAGTCTCACCCATACAGACTTTGGCTCAGCCTTCTTGCTGTGGTTGTCCGAGCCTGGCAATTTCTGCCAGTCTAATTCTGCTCCAACTGCTGGGGGTAATGTTCCAGTTTCTATTCTAACATTTGGCTCCATAGATGCATACCTCCAAACCATGCAATAAAGAATAGGTGACTACTTGTTCCAAAATACCTTTAGATCATCCTTAAAAGGGTCAGTATTGGCAGTACTCATTCTCAAGGCCAGTTCCAGCAAGGCCTCCAGACGGGTTGGTATGATGTCTTCCACATTTTTTTTCAGTTCCTCCTCTGTCAGGTCCATGAAGTGCACAAAGAAATCACCTTGGTCCATGAGGAAGTAATGCTTTATGGACCTTTGGTAGAATGAAGTAAACTTTGTAATTAAATTTGATAGTCAGTGGTTTATACTTAACTTTATTTATTTTCTGTCTATTTTTATTTAGTAATTAACTCACATTTCTGTCACAAATCTTTCACCTATGTTTTACTCTATGGACCGGATCCTGAGTTATGATGCTTGATCCTGCTGTATCCAGCCTTCCATGTGGGCAAGGGACCACTCCCCTATCCCACTTAGATGTGATCTCTGCATTTTTGCCTGCTTTCTTAAACGCTTTCAGTATAAAATTCCAGATATGTATTATAAGTGAAGGGTGTGTGCAAAATGCTAGCTTTTTCCGATCCTGGTGATCATAGCATACCCAATTTATAGAAGTCTTGATCCGGTCCATAAATACAGCCCTCTTGTAACACCACAATCTAAGTCATTCATAGGCAACCAGTGGCATTCAAGTTGGTAAATAACCTGACTGTTCCAACTGTATCCAGCCTGTTCCAACAAGCATGATGGGACTGCAAAAGCCAATAATGGGATTTATTGTTACTCACCGTTAAATCCGTTTCTTGTCGATTCCATTTAATCTGGGGGACACTGTTACAATGGGTTAGTAGAGGCAGACTCGAGCTGGGCTCTTGACAGTTAAAATACTGTTCAGAGAAGCCCCTCCCCTCTCCAACCCCCTAGAACAAAAGGATAGAATTCAAAACCACTACTGAGCATGAGAGGGAGCACAGTGTCCCCCAGATGATCTACGAGAAACAGATTCAACGGTTAATAACAATAAATCCCGTTTTCTCTAACACTCAACTGGGGGACTCTGCTACAATGAGTGATATACCAAAGATGTCTCCTGTGGGAGGGAATGCTCAGCTGAAGATGGTCTTAACACTTTTCTTCCAAAGATAGCATCCTGGGAAGCAAAAACCTATAAAATTTTGTGAAAGTGTGGATGGACGACCAGGTAGCCGACTGAAACAGCTGCTGCACCAAAGCCCCCCTACTCGTTGCCCATGACAAACGGAACAATCGACCTGGTGAAATAGACTTAAAGTCCCAAGGGAACTGGTTGGGATCCCTATAAGCCTGTTGAATTATGAGCCGAATCCATCTGGCTATAGACTGTTTGGTAGACTGCCATCCAGTTTTCCTAAACTGAGCCGTTCTATCAAAATAAATTCTCAAGGTTCTAACGACATCCAAAGATATGAGATTATCCTGGACTTCTGAAGAGGAACCTGATGAAGGAAAGAAATCAGGAAGAACGCTCTCCTGGTTTATATGGAGGTTGAAAACCACTTTTGGTTGAAAAGACAGAATGGTGCAAAGAACCGACCTGTCTTGATAAAAAAAAAAAAAATAGATGAAAAGGGGATTTAGAGGGTAACGCACTTAACTCTGAGACTTTTCTAGCAGGCTCAAACGGATGACACTGTTGAGCCGAAAGAACCAAATTAAGATCCCAAGGGGATAAAGGGGCCACAAAAGGTGATTCTGTTAAAAGGTCTGGAATTATGGAAGAAGAGCAAATTTCCGCTGAAAGTACACTGAAAGAGCAGAAACTTGTACCTTGAACCCATGTGAAGACCTGACTGAAGGAACTCAAGAAATTTTGCAAGACGAAAATACAAGGTATTGAGATCATTGGGCCTGATCCAGAACAACACTTTGGAGCGAATTTACGCGTGGCGGACACGTAAATTCGCCCTTTGGTAAGTAATGCGCACCATAGAAAATACGCTCCGTAACGTAGCGTAATTGTGAACGTATGGGCCATTCACGTATATGTGTCACGTAAATACTTACGTGTGGGCGTGCCAATTTTACGTGTTTCCAAAATACGTCTGAAATACGTGAAGTAGGCGGGGGGTGGTATTTAAAGTGTACAGTATGGGCGTGCTTAGCTGCGTAAATTCGTCTAGCCCATACGTAAGTGTGCGTATGACTGCGGTTACGTTGGAAAAAGTTAAGGTAGGGTTTGGAAAGCGTATCTTGACAAAATACGTACGTTCAAGGGGTGTGCCGAGGGGAGTGTAACGAATTTCCGCGCACGAAAATACGCTACGCGAATAAACGTACGGCAAACGTAGTTCTGGATCTACCCCATTATGTTCACACCAACAGATGTAAGTATGCCAAACCCAATGATACATTTTAGGAGTAACAGGTTTGCGAGCTCTGAGCTTAGTTTGAATAACAGGTTCAGACTTAAGATCTGGGATACAAGAGCCACACCATCAAATTCAAATCTTGAAGGTTTCGGTGTAGGAATGGGTCATGAGAAAGAGGTCTGGATGAAGAGGAAGTTTCCAACCGGGGTCAACAGCCAGATTGTGAATGTCCGTATACCAAGAACTTCCTGGCCAATTCGGAGCTACTAGGACAGAGCTACTAGTGCGATTGCAATCTCTGGTTAGAAAGTGCGGCTTCGGAAAAAGGGATATTCGAAAGTTACTTTTCAAATGTCCCTTTTTCCGAAACTTATACTTTTAGAATTTTTTTTTATGAATGGGTGAGTATGCCGTTCGGGTGAGTATGCACCTCCGCTGCTGCTTGCCGGACAAAGGAGACAGGTGAGTAAAGTCTTTCTGCTGGGTTAGGGTCAGGCTGCCAGGAAGGAGGGTTAGGGTAGTGAGAGGGGAGGGTTAGGGTAAGA
>WWET01001241.1:141865-157718 GCA_011038615.1 Limnodynastes dumerilii
ACAAAAAACAACTTAGTTTGCAGCTCCAAACTTGAAAAAACTGAAGTCCAGTGGGGGTTGGAGAGGGGAGGAGCTTCTCTCAACAGTATTTTAACTGTCAAGTGCCCAGCTCCAGTGTGTCTCTAGCAACTCATTGTAGCAAAGTCCCCCAGATGAGTGTTAGGGAAATTATATTTTTTGTAGGTCTTACAATTGCACCCTGTTATGCACCCTTGTACTAATATCCCTTATTTTTCTTTTCATATCTCTCTCTCTCTATATCTGTGTGTGTGTATACATACATATTTGTGATAATAAGTGCCTGTGACTTGATATTGGTATTTGGGCAGGTGGCATTTTCCACCTGTTTATTTGTACTTACTACTGATGCACATACAACTCTGAATCCATTCCCTTTTTTATTCACATACCTGAGATGAGCAACCAACTCCTTCTCTTCCATTAAGAAGTCCAGGAGCACTTTACTGGCGTAACTATACGCTTTCTCGATTTGCTCAACATATGCACGTTCTTTAAGTGTGTAGATAATCTCCTTAGCATCTGGACAAGTGACATCATGGCCACACTCTCTGACCACATTCAAGTATTTTCCTGAATAACAAAAAGTAATAATGATATTTAGACGCTATATAGAGATATACGGCCTGATTCACAGGTAAGGAAATAAGTACGCGCGGATTCGCAAAACCACACACCTAAGTTGCATGCCAAATCCCATGACACTCCCCTTGTTCTTACGGCTCTTTGCTGACTTAGGCCTCTATAGGGATACTTTCATTCTCTGTGCGTATCTTTTTGTGGAATTTACTAATGTGTAAGTCCCTCCCCCACCCACTTTTCTTAACTTCCTTCTTACGGAATAGTGGCACGCCCCTTCTTATGGATCTCATTAGGCGCAGAGTTGAACTCTGTGTGTAACGAGATTCCTCGAGTAACATCTGGATCACGCTTGTGCCACTCGCATAAAATTGCCAAGATACGCACACTGCCTGCGTATATTTAGGTACGGAAGCATGCATTGCGTGTCTTGTGTTTAGGTTTTGCCATTTCCTTTCATTACCTGTACTAAGGATCTTGTCAGCCACCTTCTGCAGGAAAGAAGGGATTTGCTGTTGCACAATGGTATAACGCTGATCCCAATACTTGTCATTATAATCCTCCTGGATTTTCTCTTTCTGCAATTCATGTTCCTCCACCATGAATTCACTGTTCCAAAAAAAATCTTACATAGTAAAGATAAATCTATAGTAAATCTTGCATAGTAACTACCATTTATAATTAGTGTGCATTCACTGTGTAAGGATAACCTTACTTATAACCAGTTATAATCAAAGGAATAACCCAATTAATGTACAGTACTGTATATATTGGATGCATCTTGTTGGTAATGGTTTACAATATATTAGTTATAATAATCAATGGGAACCACACCACAAGGAATAAAGATATTTACCTATAAGGATCATTGACAATTCCTCTATAAATCCACCTCTCCAGAATCTCAAAGTATGGGGCACTGGCTGCCTTTGTTAAATAGAGGCATAGCTCCTGAGCCTGAGTATCTCCCGTGTAACCAAATGTTCTGTCATGCAATAGACTCAGTGTGGCTCCACCAAGGCACTCACCTTTATCCAACGAACTGGCTAAAAGACAAAAATTATATTAAAAAATATATATATATTACACACTGGATGACTACAGTAAATGTGCTATAGCAAAGATTCGTATAGCTAAAAAAAAAAAAAAAGGTTAGTAATCACTAACAGAGGAAAACCAACAACACCCCTCCCCAAGCACATGCATTCTGAGCATACATTGATGCCCCTCCCTGGAAATAAGTGAATGGGGGGAGGGGCACAGACAGGTAACAGCAGAGAACAGAGTTGTGTGGAACCGTTAATGGCAAACAGCGCATTCATACTGCACTACAAAAAATGGTCTTTAATGAATGCAAATCTGTACATATAGGTATAAAGTAGTAGCAATTAATATATCCAGGAATAATGAGTGCACATTGCCAGTTTCTAAAAGCCAATTAGAAGTAAAGAAATATGGTGTTTTTTCTGGTGACAGAGGCTTGTCTCCTCACAGGATTTGGTTGAGAGCCCCACCCCTAAACAATGACTAAACAATCAGTGACAGGACTGAATCATCTGTAGCCTGCATCTAGAACATATTCAAGAAACGCAATATCAACTAGGTGACATTTCATTTACTATACAGGGGAAAGAAAATGGGATTGATTGCTACTCATCATTAAATCTTTTCTCCGAAGATATCGGGCACACTGCTATCATGGGTTGGATGAGGCACTGTGGAGCTGGGCACTTGACAGCTAAACGCTGTTAGGAGAAAACTCCTCCCTTCTCCAAACCCCTTTTAGATCACCACTGAATCCGGGTCTAATGGAAAAAGAAGGGTTATCCCTGTGTCAGACCCCAGTAAGTGGTGATGTGAAAGGTGCTGACCTGGGTTTTTCAACCCGGGTCTCACTTAACACACCCGTTTGGAGGGATCGGTTTACTGTTGCTATGTAACAATAAACCAATCCCTCCCCGGGAGCTACGCACTTGTTCTACACTGATGGGGGCAGGGCAATGGATTCTCCGATGGTGGCAGACATATCGAAAAGAGGCCGGTCAGGAGCAGGCTGGAAACTAAAAAGAACCCAGCCTGTCATCCCAGCCCACCAGAGGCTGGGTCTGTCAAAAAAAAATGACCCAGGGAATAAGAGCAGAAGCCAAAAATGCCCTGCAGCTACACTCCCACGGCTGCCATTCATGCTGCTGCGCTGGGAAAGTCAGCACTGCAGCCGCTGCACCCACTCTCTTATTAATTGGCAGCCTGTTTAAAGTACAAGATAATAAACTAATAAGGGAGCTGACTGCACCTCCCTATAAAAGCACGCAGCTCCATAGGGCACTTGAAGTAAACGGAGAGTCTGTGAGGTTTGGAGGGGGGAGGGGTGTCTTCCTAACAGTTTTTAGCTGTCAAGCGCACAGCTCCACAGCACCTCATCCAACCCATGGTAGCTGTGTCCCCCAGACAGATGTAAGAGAAATGTTTCTACATACAGACATGCGCTTACCGAGAGATGCCAATATTTCCATTGTCCTGAGTGTTGGCTGGATGTAAAACCACAGTTTTTGCAAGGAAAGTAGACCTTGGCGCTGCAGGTGCTCCAGCTGGGTAATAAGGATCATGTACTCCTTCACCAGCATCCTCATAGCAGCACTTAAGGCATGATTCACTTGGCCATACTCAAAAGAAGATTTTTCCTCAATAAATCTGTGGGCAGCAGCAGATGTGTGATAAGTTAGATATAATGAACAACGTATTCATTTAAAATGCTTAGTGAATCTACACAAGATCGGAGCCATCTCACTGTCTACCCTCCACTTTATCAGATATGAACAATAAATTAGATAATATTCTATGTTAATCTGCCAACTGCAAATCTGTTACAATACAAAGTATTAGCACTAAGTATAGACACTCCAATCTAATCATTCAACTGTGCGATCTGATGGGTCAAAAAGTGGAGATGGAGCTGCTGGGACATCATGGTCCCTGTGTTAGGGAATAAATCAACCAATCTTAATATTATTACTACTTGTGGAAGTTGTAGCATGTTTATTAAGGAGATTAGTAATACAACCTGAAGTGCATAAACTGTCCAACACTGTATTTCATATTGGTCTTTATGGACCATATCCTAAACTAAGAAAGTCAGCAGATTGATGTACACAACACATGTAAGACAGCGGCGAATTGGTATTGCGCATGCACAGTACCAAGAATTCTACATTAGAAAAAAGCCGATTCAGTCTCTGCATGGTGGGTGGATATAGGCATTTAAATTGTACCGTAAGGGACTGGCTGGACCTTTACGTATAATACAGTATTCTGCATGCACAGAGTTAAGTGCGGAATACTTAAGGTAGGATGCAGGACTTGTAAAACCCTTGCACCCACGCATAGCATTGCAGGGTGAAGTGCCCTGTTCTCCTACATGCAAACTATGCATGCTAACATCTGTTACAGAGGTTAATGTATGGAATATGTTCTCAGTTCTGGATCAGGTCCAACGTTATCAAATTTGGTGGCAGAACATAAAGAAAGAATTCATTATAAGACAAAGGCAGAACTATATTATACATAAAAGCTTTCTCTTTTTTTTTCTCTCTGGATGTATTTAGGTAGACCAACTGACTGCTACAGAATTACAGTTACATGGATAGATTGTATAATCACAACTCTGTTCTTACATCACTTCCACTCTTTTGTAAACTCATATAAAACTTTTTATTACCTGGAAACAGTGGAGTAGCTGGCAGCCACTGGCAAGATTCTGTTCACCAGCTCCCTTACAGACATATCTAAATTTGGGTCCACTAAAAACGTACGTGTCTGATGTCCGACTAGAGATTGGGCAGTGATATATCTTCCATCAACTCCAATCAAAACATAAAGCAGATCCTCAACTATTGCTGCCTCCTGAGAAGGAAGCGGAAGAGTCCCTGTTTGAGTAGGGGAGAGAGTTTAAAACAGTCATTACAAATGTGTAAAATGTCTATAGGTATATTACAAAAGTAATTCTCCCAACATATTTAAACATAAAGTCATAAACAATTAACAAGCACAAACCTATCGGCACTGTGATGTCCGTGCTTATGTTGGAGAGAGAAGAGAAGTCCCCAATAAGTGCTGTTCGTTCATACACCCATGGTGGGAACACAGGTATGGGCTGGCCACCATTCTTCTTATTCAGCTTATCGCGAAGATGTTTCCGTAGAACGTCTACTGGCTGGTAAACATATCGTGGTGAAAAAAGGAAAGAAATAAAACTGGTATAGAAACATTGCTTTCCCCAAAAACAACACATTAGGATTGGCTGATTTAAACCAAATGTTTTTTTTCTTCATTTTGTTTTTTCAACTAGTGAACAAGTGTTTTTATTCCATGTTTAATGGCAGTGGCATGCCTTGTGCTAATGCTAAACTCCATTTTGGTTTGTGTATTACTATTTGTGTTATTTTATCATAAGCAATAAATAGGACTAATGCTCAAAATAAACTTATTCTTATTTCTAATTTCATCTCTCTCTGAGTGTACTATGTATGTTTTTATGTTTAGCCTATCTACATATATTCAGATGTAAAAGAAATAAGCAGTAAAAAAAATTTGATTTATTGAAGGATGTAAAATATCAAAATCATATCAAAGCATAACTTGGAATGTTAATGTTAGAAAGCATTAAAACATGGTTGATCAAGTTTTCACACATAGCTATGCTTGACGGTATTACTATATTATATTATTAACATAATAGCAGAATTTATTTTTTCCATTAAAACATGTATGAAAAAAATGGTTTAAACAGTAAAAAAAAAAAAAAAAAAAAAAAAAATTTTTAAAATTTAAAAGAAAAAAAAAAAGTTTTAAATATTAGTAGTAAAAATATTAGAATATAACATTAAAAGAGGATCACACAGCTGGACATTACCTGTGGCCCACTGGCTGTTAAAGCAGTAACACTTCCCAACTGCCTGCGCAGCTCCTCCAGCTCCTGTATGGAGATCTTGGATGTGCTGGGAGGTATTGGAAGGCTACCAGAAGCTGCAATGCTGGTAGTAAGGTCAGCTCTGTCTTTAGCATTCTGCTGCAAATACTGAAGTGTCTGGAAAAAAAAGTTGCATGATATATAAATCACACACAAAATAGTGGTTGCTCAAATCAATTTCTAAGTTAACTTCTAAGTTAATCTAGGTGCTGTCCAGAGTTACGTGTCACAAAATGAGCGTTTTTAAGGAACGGAGGGTATGGTTTCAACAAATAAGGTTAGTTGTGGGTGGAGTTTGGCCAGAAAGGGGGCAAAGATTATTATGAATTATGATAAATGACATTATTAACAGTGTAAAAGGGATTATAAAACACAACAGAAAGGAAAACTTGGGAATTATTATTATTAATGCTTAATTATATAGCACCACAAATTGTCCGCATCGCTTTATAGAGAATATTCACATCAGTACCTGCCACTATTGGAGCAAAATACTAATGTCCCTAACACAAACATATACAAAACTAAGGTTAATTTAGTCGGCAGTCAGTTAACCTAACAGCATGTTTTTTTGTGTGTAGGAGGAAACTCACACAGACACGGAGAAAAAATAAATCTCCACACATATAAGGCCTAGTCCGGGAATTGAACGCCGGGTACTTTTAGCTAGTTATAAATAAAAGGATTTGTGCATTACACAACGTCTTTTTGGGTTGTTCTTTATGGAGAAATTCAAGGCCAAAATTATTACAATATCTTTTTTTTCTTTTACACTAATATACTGCCACTCAATGTTTTACTTCTCTTGGCACTAGAGCTGGTTGTACCTAGGAGAATGGGCTCACATGGATTTATATAGGTCAGAGCCTTGCACTATTTATTACATCATCCATTTTTAGGGCTGTGCTGCATTACCTCCTTGTCTTCTGTGAGCTTGGAGAGAAGATATACTAGTGGGTCAAGATTACGTGTATTCTTTGACTTTAACTCTTCATATTTCTTGAGAAAGTCTTCTGGTGTCCTGGAAAACTCTGCTATTTTAACCTAAAGAAGAATTGTGTTAACTAGGATAAATGTAAACAGTGTGTTTTGAATACATCTATACACACAAACAGGGTAAGGACAAGATGCTTTTTGGGTCAGACCGTCCACAGAGAAGAGTTTACATAATAACGCACTCTTACATATATCTTGGAATCTCTGGAGTGTTTATTTAAATAAAGTGCTTAAGCAGTCTGCAACATTTTTATTTTTAACATTATTCTTTATGGTCCTAAATGTGCCAATGGGCTCTGGAGTTAGGGCATGGTGGCACTTTTGGTTTTCCAAGTGCCACAATGCCCTTGCAACCATTTGGGCGCCAGGCCATATTGACACCAATAGTTCTCCAAAGATAAAATGCATTTATATGCACATTAGTACCATATTTAGTGGGTTGAGCCTTACTACTAATGGCACAACAGCTGGTTGCACCTAGAGTAGGTCCTGCAAAGATTTTTGCTTGGATTCTTGGCCCTACGATTTTCTTACTAACAGACCAGTCTTGTCAGTGATAGAGCTGGTTGTAAAATGTAAGCATTTTGTTTTGCTTCTCTCCTCTCCCTCAGCTGTAAGCAGGAACACAATAATAGGAGTAGGCAGAATCAGACAATAGCTAGGTTCGTGTAACCAGCTTTACTCACCTTTGCACTGTGAGCAGACACACTAGTGGTGACATATGGAGTGCGATTCTTCTGCAAGAGATCTATGTAAAGCTCTGCTCCCTCGGTTCCATGCACGCGGAGCAAACTGATGAGCTCGTTTACATCATGATGTATGCGGAATTCACTCATTGTGAATAATCTTTGAAACAATGGAAGATATTATGGATTTACATAATGAAATTGCATTAATATTAATATATAGGAATGGTCTTGAAATTCTGTAATAAAGCATTAACTGAAGCTGTTAATCCTTCTGCTAAAAACGACAAAATAAGGCAATAAATAGAATAAGCATCACTATTGAGTTTGTGGCACTATGTATGAGTAATAAGTTACTACGTCAGTAGCAAATTTCTCATAAGTGGTGTTTTGGAAGGAAATTGTTGGCAAATACCAGCAGTCATCACTTCCCAGCCACAAGGTGATCTGTTGGAGTACAGATCAAAGCGACAAACTACACCTAATGATCCCATCATGATTTTAAAATAAAATTTAGGGGATTTATTAACAGTATGAACACATTTTTTAGATTATTTTTTTTTCATTGGTTTTTGAGGAAAAAAATCAACATTTTGATTTTGAAAATGTTTTATTTTTTCAAATATATTGAAACATACTGCTGAGTTATATATCATATGAAAGCCCATAAAAAGAGGTTTAAAATGAGACCTTGATTTCTTTAAAATTGCATGCTTTAAAGACATATAATAAAAAAATCAGTGTATGCATCAATCTAAAGCTGGCCATACACTAGAGGGTCATTTCACGTCAGTTCAACCAGGGGTGTCCAAAACCCATCTCAGATTATTACAAAAATATTTGTGTTAAGAGAGGATGTCAAAAAGACAATTTCTACCAAATATCTCAACAGTTTGACCTTTAATTTAATAAATATTGATTTTCAATGGATTTAACTATTTACTAATCGCGGATTATTTATTCCAGTTTATTTAAACTATCACGGGTGTTTATTAAGGAATCACCACAGAAGTGGGACCCCTAAGGTAACTTTATCCTGAATCCAAAAACCCACACTAAATTACTGGATCTGACTTACGTTTCCAGTTACAGCGAAAACGCAAGCTTTTGGAAAGAATTAAAAATACTAGAATTAATCAATGTTTAAAATCCCAATTTATTTTAGGTGCTTAACAAAAGGTAAACATTACTAGCATAAAAAAAAATCATCATGGTACTCTGTTTCATAGTGAAGAAAAAAAAAATCATGAAGTTGACATTCGATTACTGTTGTAACATATACATAAATTACACAAGAAACCATGAAATCTAACAAACATAACTGAAGTTGAGTCAACAATCACATTATTTTCCCCTTGTTTGGAACCTCTTGTGACAGTTTGTAATTTTCGTTAAAGCGTCAATACAGTGTACACTGCCTTCCAGTACTTCCTTGTATAGTAGGCATGTCTGTTACACAAAGGAAGTGAATAAAAGAAACAAAACACTTATCTCTTAAAGGCCAGGACAATACATTTGTTGATTGCTTTCGATTCATGAAGTGTACCAGCACATCTTGTTCCTCTTCATTACATTGAATAATATATCCAGTGTGCCAGATGTTATTGTACACTGCTGCTATGTGTGTTCCAGGTAACTTTGGTTCTTGCTGTCTTCGGGTCATCTGATGACAAGCAGTATATGCGTAGCTCATAATTACTAACAGGCCGAAATCTATGATGATTACGTGTTCCTGCCAGTCTTTGCTGTTTCTAGACAGCTATGCAGCTTGGTTTTGTACTTTGTGACACACAGAAAAACTTTATGCCATGTACATTTTCATTTGCCCAGTTACACAGGTTCAAAGGTGTCAAGATTTGATGGGTTACCACTGCTTGTAGACTCGCGCGGGTAGCCAGGCGTCTAACCGTCCTTCCAATGCCATCACATGGACTCTTACCACGATATGTGGCAAAAAATTTAATTCTGCTTGTGCATAAGCACCATCCCTAAAGTAGTGAACATTCTCCAATTTTGGTAATAGTTCCACTAAATGTTTCATAACTACTTAATGAAGACATGCACATTTATGGCTACATGGTCACGGGTATCACTTATAACACATAGACTCACACATTTTAAAGTGTCACAATTCTCTTGCCTAAAATAAACAGCAAATGGGTGGAGTGTTGCTTGTGAAATGTCCCAGAGGAATCCTTCAATTACAAGGAACAAAAGAAGGTTAAGTTCACAATATAGCTATATTGGGTTAAGCTCACCTGCCCAGCGTCAAAGCACCTCCTGTAGGCAAGTCCCTATATGTGTAATCAGGAGGTCTGTATTAAGACATTCTTGCATTTGAACAGTATGCAGCAGCCATGTTGGGGAGGGGTCAGACTCTTAAGTGAAACTAACAGTAGCAAGAAAATAGGCCGAGCTTCTGATTCAACATATTAAATGTGTGCAAGTGTATATATAAATGAAGAGGTGCAGCCAAGGACCAATGTGACCATTATGTAACTACAAGGAACCAAAGAGAGGTCCGGCGCACCAAACAAACACCATATAACACTAAAAAGGAGGTTTACTTCACAATATAGCTATATTGGGTTAAGCTCACCTGCGCAGTGTGAAGGCACCTCCTGTAGGGGAGTCCCTATCCATTTGCTATATGTGTACTCTTCTTGCTACATGTTATTAGTTTCACTTGGGAGTCTGACCCCTCCCCAACATGGCCGCTGCATACTATTCAAATGCAGGAGTGTCTTAATACAGACCTCCTGAGTACACATATATATGTTATATGGTGTTTGTTTGGAACACCAGACCTCTCTTGTTCCTTGTAGTTACATAGTGGTCACTACAAATAACTTCAAGGAATTGTTTCACAGTACTAGTGATTGTAACCAATTTTCTTTGGTCAGTGTGGACCCACTGCTTATAAACAATTGTGTCATCATCATTCAAGTCACCATCATGAAAACGTTTTTCAACTATTTTCTGAAGTGCTTCAGGACCTGGGCATTTTTCACATCGATGAAGCATACAAGTCTTTGAGACTGAAGAACAAACAAGGATTTTAGTTAGGTCATTGTAATCCATCTTTAGTGGCAGAGCAACAGTCAGTAATTTTAAGTTTTGGTGAGTTTCACAAACACACACAGAATGCATACCTCTGGCAGCAACACTAACACACCACAGAGGTCGTAACAAAACTTAGACAATCAAACTCGAATGTCTGGAAAACGGTCTTTGAAAGCAAGATAAAAATCTTTCAAGTTTACTATGAGTAGCTTTTTCTGTTTGTGAATTATTTTTCCTCCTGGAACATTACAGAACCAAACTCTTTCTTTCCAGGGCACATCCGAGAATGTTCATCATCTTCGTAACACTGCTGTACCTGATGAACAATTTGTACAGGAAGGGCTTTCCCTCTACATTTTTCAGGTTCTGCCAGTATGCCATAAGTAGCTTTAAGTTTTCTTGATTGTTTTACCATGTATTCTGTGACATTAAATTCTTCTGCAGTCTGCTTAATTGTCCAGCTGTTTGGTGTGAGTTAATATTTTTATTACCTCTTGTTGTGGCACATCTTCACACTTTTGCTTTAATTGATATATCAGACTCTGTAAATCATCACAACATGAACATTTGCTTACTTTCTGGGATGATTCTAGTGATGTGCTAGAAAGAGACAATATGTGAGTAAGCTTCTCTTGAATGGCTGTACTTGCTTGCTTTCTTTCTTTTAGCGTATCCCTTCCGGTGTCTTCTCTTTACACCATGCAATTTCACTGGTGTTCAACCAAGCTTTGTAATACTTTCATTCAGCTTATCTGTTTCTCCAGGTTCAGTTAAACTCTTCCCCAGGGATACAACTTCTTCTGTTGGCATATCTATGACTGTTTGTACTTTACATTGTGACAACTGAATTATGCATTTTAGGCAAAGTTTCTGTCCTGGTTTAATACCACCATGAAGTTGACACTCACCATGTTCTTTGGCCAACTTCAGTGACACAACTCTTAAGCTTTTTCTGGCTCCTTTTTTGTGAGACAAGAAAGGATTACAGTGTTTTCTGACATCCTTCATAGTTTAACATCAGTACCCTCTCATGATGGTAGCAGACTGAGGTTCCAGAAGCACTGGTCGCTACCTTTGAAACTTCAGTTCTAGAATCAAAAGTTTTTTTTCTTCATCTGTAAAGTGGTTCCAGCTATAAAATCCAGTGTTTTTTGAGTAGACAGTGATATGGCAGTCAGTATTTAAAAGACTACTGAATGTGCACTTTGGAGGAGCAGCTGCCATGATTGACTGTCTTTCTGAATGTCTCCCTCTCACTTTCTCTGTCAGTGTCAGTTTGGAAAGGGAATCACCTCCCCATCAGTTTCTGTTAAGTTTCAGTTTCTGCATAGGAGGGTTGCTCACTTTGGGCTGGATCCAGATTTAAGTAAGTGCTTGAAATGAGTTACTCCTGGGCTAAACCATGTTGATTGCAGGGGTGTCATATTCAATCTGTTGCAAACAGTATTAGAGTTAAGAGGTGACGTTTCCTATCCCAAGTCTAAATAACAGTGTGATAGTAAAGCTGATCAGTATCTGTGTGCAGTAAGCAATTCAAAGATATATCCCTGCATGCAAAGAATACAATTAACTTGACTCCCCCTGCAATCCACTATGAAACAGAGTACCATGCTGATTATTTTTGTGGTGGTAATGTATACCTTTGTTAAGCATCAAAAATAAATGGGGATTTTTAACGTTGATTAAACCTAGCATTTTTAATTATCCAAAAGCTTGCATTTTCGCTGTGCATTTACACTCGAAATGTAAGTAAGATACAGCAATTTAGGGTGGATTTTTGGACTTTGCTTTGTAAACACCCGTGATACTTTAAATAAACTGGAATAAATAATCAGTGATTTATAAATAGTTTAATACATTGAAAATCAATATTTATCAAACTAAAGGTGAACTGTTAAGATATTTGGCAGAAATTAACTTTTTGACATCCTCTCAACACAAATATTTTTGTAAAAATCTGAGATGGGTGGTGGACACCCCTAGTTTAACTGACATGGAATGACCCTCTAGTATATGGCCAGCTTTAGATTGATGCATACACTGATTTTTGAATTAAAGAATTTGAATTAATAAGATGGAATATTTAAAAAATAGTATTAAATTACTATTAATAGTTTAATACATTGAAAATAAATATCCATTAAACTAAAGGTCAAACTGTTAAGATATTTGGCAGAAATTGCCTTCTTGACATCCTATCTTAACTAAAATATTTTTGTAAAAATCTGAGATGGCTGGTGGACATTTCATTTTTTTTTTTTTTTGGGGTGATCTGATGTGGATTGACCCTAGAGCGATTATAGGCCCAATTATCCAATTATCATATGATTGGCCGTATTATAGCTCAAGTGAATAGTAACGATTTTTATGCCGATCATCCAATGATTGTCCAAGAACCCCTTTTAAAACGATTATTTGATTTTTTGCCATGTTTAAATTGGGCCAAAGCAGACGATAAAATGAATCGCACAGTCTATGGGAATTTCACAATAATTGTGAAATCTTCACTGATAAATTTCTGGTGATCTTATTACTTTCCTAGGCGAGATTATGCAAATCCCACAAAACACCTTGTCATTTCCTACTCTTCCTGTTTCCTGTCCTTTATTGAAGTAGCCAGACAAAGTTGACACCTAAACACTGGAAGATCAATGGGCCAGATCCAGAACTACGTCCGTCTTCCATAGACGGACGTAGTTCAATAAACAGTAGCTACTGCGCATGCGTAGTAGCTATTGTACGTAATCTGCGTATCGTTTCGATACGTAGATTGCGTATATGCGGTCTTTTAGATGATTTTTTTGGAGACGATAAAAGTATTTTTTAAAAATCTGAGGGGTTTTTTTTTTTTTTTACATTTTCTGATGATCATCAGCTGAAAATAATTAGTGTATAGCGCCGATATCGTTAAGGACTCTAGTAGAAAAATCATGAAGATAATTGGCAAATTCATTTGATTTTCAATAATCGCATTAGTGATGGCCAATTTAAGATTAGGGAGTTTTCTTTACACCCATGGAAGTGTTTATTATATAAATTTAATTGAAATGAGAGAATGTAAGGTAGAATGTTTTTTGAAATTGTGTTGATTTGATGTGGAATGACCCGCACCCCTTATGAGAAATAACTTACTCATACATAGTACCTCAAACTCAGTTATTTTGATATTATTTATTGCCTTATTTTGTAGTTTTTAGCAGTGCTCACACACATGAAACAACCCTTTGCAAATAAGCAAGATTCCCAGCATTTATTATACCGAATTTTATTACAAACTGAAATGGTCAGTTTGACACCTTATGTCGATGCCCTGTGGGATACCTATATAAAGATTCAACCTTACAAGAGGGCTTGAAGCCTACCAGGAGTCCGTTGTGATAGGCTGCTTGATGGAGCCAAGTGCCAGGATTACTGTTGTGCTCCAGTGAGCAACATTATGCTATGGGTACATTGATGTTATACCTGAGGCTGCCTAACCACTAAATCCAACCCATATGACCAAATATCCCTGCACTGAACTAAAGGGAAAGGAACATACTGGATAACTTACAAAACTTGGGTCAAGTGCTCACATAATATCTGGAAAAATATCACGCTTCTGATGGTTTTAGTTTGACCAAACAATAAATGCTGCATAATTTGAATGGATCTATGCATTCAAATTATCCTGAGGGCTATAATTGAAAAAAAATCGCCACCTAAAAGCTGAGGAAGCTGTATTCACAAACCAGTACATGGTAAGACATAACCCAATATCATTATTAATTACTATACAAACCAACTATCCTTGTCAGATACAGAGAAGTGCAACGACTGATGAAATAGGAATGATTTGGAGTAACAGATGCATTTGTTCTGTAGTAAGGAGTGTTAATGAAGATTTAGAATGTGTAAATAAAAGATATTAGCCGGAGAATGACAGGAGCACAAGGCCGCTCCCATAATGGGTCTCACCTGTCAGTGAAGGCCAGAGGCCTGGTTCTCTATGAGAGGACTTGTCACCGGTTTGCTGGCTGTGCATCTGACGCTTTTACACCGTCCAATCTGCATTCAAACCCCAGATACAAACTCGGTAACCAAATTATCGAATAGCAAAACTGGACACACGGGAGGAGGTATCCATGACAACAGCACAGCGGGAGTTGAGCGCGGGTTATTCGTGGAGCTGTGACAAGCAGAGTTCCCCGGAAGTTTTCCCTCTATGCTTCTGCATTACATTTGGTCTCCGGAAATATGTCTGCCTCTAGTTGCACTTCTAAGACGCTTCTCCTCTGCAGTCAAAAATGTAGTGCGGGCTCTAGGCATTTAACCCTGGTCGTTTGGAACGCAAATATTTCAGATATTAGCAGCCTGAAAGAAAGCACAAATCCACATGGTGTCCCTGGAGCTGATCGCTGCATTGTCTAGTGCCGACAACCTGCGTTTTGCAGACGTCCCGGTGTTGCCCGTAAAGCAAAATGTGCTGCAAGGGACTTTCACAGCAAGCAGAGTCGGCTTTACGCGAGAACACGAATTTTTTGAGGTAGGAAAGAGCGATCGTCTTCAATTTAACATGGGTGTCTACTGAAAGTGTCAGAGGACCAGTTTGCGTCCTTACAGTGGTCATAAAAAGCTTTGTTTACTACAGTTTGGCATCTAAAGTATTAGGGGCATGTCTGTGGACTGGTACACTGCCTCAACAAATGTACCCTGTCTGAATGGCTGTGGCATTGGCCGGGTTTGGTCCACCGTTGAAAATGACTCTTCTACAATGGCCCATCTGCGGACTAAGAAGGAGACGGGCAACTACTAAATTAATAGCAGTGGACCAGAAAGGAGGCATACAAGTACTCACAAACCACTGCTTTCTCCTTTTCCTGCATGTGGCTCCCAGCTAAGATATATGTTTACTATTGCCATAGCAATAGTAAATACATTTCCCCAATCGCGTGTCATTGTGGATTACCCGTGTTAAAAAAACAACACAGGACCTTTTACACTGACGCCATTCTAGTGTGAGATCCGGGTCGACAAAAAACAAGACCTTTCATGTTACCAACAAATACCTAGGTTTGTCCAGAGGACCAGATGCAGAGTTTGAAAATAAGAGAGGAACGTAACATCTAGGCAAAACTATGTTGATAACATATTTCATCTGTTGTAAATATCGTTAGGGTTGAGAGGTGTTTCCCAGCCCAAGTCTAAATAACAGTAAATAAGTAAAGCTGGTTACTGTCTGTGTGCTGTAAGCAAAAACAAAGATATATCCATATATACACTGCTCAAAAAAATAAAGGGAACACTTAAACAACACAATGTAAGTCCAAGTCAATCACACTTTTGTGTAATCAAACTGTCCACTTAGGAAGCAACACTGATTAACAATCAATTTCACATGCTGTTTTGCAAATGGAATAGACAACTGGGTGGAAATTATAGGCAATTAGCAAGACACCCCCAATAAAGTAGTGGTTCTGCAGGTGGTGAGCAAAGACCACTTCTCAGTTCCTATGCTTTCTGGCTGATGTTTTGGTCACTTTTGAATGCTGGCGGTGCTTTTACTCTA
>WWET01001241.1:193805-210154 GCA_011038615.1 Limnodynastes dumerilii
AGAGCAGAGGAGAGGGGGCGGGGACAGAGCGGAGGAGAGAGAGAGAGCAGATACAGGGCAGAGGAGAGAGCAGGGACAGAGAGCGGAGGAGAAATGATTATTTGCTGCACCATGCATCAGTCAGTGTTTAGGGCGGCTTCTCACCCTGTATAAGTTGTGTTTTACACTCGCTGTTTTCAGTAACTGATGAATTTCTTTATTTTGCATGTGAGCAGCGAATATGGGGCGTCTATGGAGGTGAGTAGCGGAATCTCCCATCTATTCCGTATAAACGCACGATCCATTTCCATTACCGCTCCTTATTACTGGGCCTCCGGGTGCAGAGTACCCTGTTACTTACCTCTCTGTGTGTAGACTTTGTGGGCTGTATCCAGAGGTGATTGTCGGCAGAGCGCGCCATCACGGGCGATACAGACCTGAGCGGCTTGCGTCCTGAGGGGGCGTGGTGAGGGTGGGAAGGGGGCGGAGGGACTTAGACAATGTACATGAAGGGGCGGGGCCCAAGCAAGAGCTCCACCCCTATATAGAGCCGATCACAGACGTAACAAAGGGCTGTTTACATCACAACATTGTCACCTGCCCCAGGTCCTGTGTAAGTCCAGGGGGGACCTTCCGCCACCTATTTCACACCCTTGTGCTAGGAGCTGACGCTTCAACGCATTACAACGGGCCAGAAATGGCGGCCGATGTATTGTGTCTGCGTCACAGCGGACCGGAGTCACAGATGCGTGTGTCTAAAGTACGCAAGTATACGTGCGCACGTTGCAAGGAAACCCCCTAAGACACTCCCCTCGCGTGGACGCGTTTCAGAAGTCCAAGCCTAAATCCTACGTAACTTGCGTAGAAAAAAGTTACGACACGTGCGCCGTTACTCCGCTCCTAAATATACGCACGGAAAACCAGGCAAAATCGTATCTGCGAACACAGGAAGGGAAAAATGTCATTTTTTTAATTCAAAATGTAAGTATAATTTGCGATTATCTTGTGACACAGTCACGGAGGCGCTGACATTAATCAGAGCCTTCATTAACGGTCACCACTACCCTGTATGGGCCTGATCCAGACCTACGCTCATGGCGTGGTTACGAGGCTTAGCGCGCCCATACTGTACGATTTAAATGCCTCAGCCCGCCCTTGGTGCATATTTACGGGTTTCGTATGGCAGCCACGCCCCCTCGATCGTAGTCACGAAGGTGGCACGCTCAAGGCGCATGCGCAGTAACTACAAATAGCTGTTTTTACGCTTGCGACCACCGTAAAAATGCACACGAGCGTAGGTCTGGATCAGGCCCTATGACCCTACTCCTAGCGCCAAAATTGCTTCCAATCCGAAAAATCGCGCACCGCCTGCCAAGCGGATTTTTGTGGCAATTTTTCCCGCCTCCAGATCGGGGCCCTTGATCTCTCTCTTTGTAATGTGATTTGTCCAATATTTACACGTCTCTCGTTCTTTTAGGATTTCTTTTGCGATGTGGACAGTTTCCTGTGCAACGAAGATCTGTTTGATTTCTTGGTATGGTTTCGCTTTTACTTTGCGTTCGCGGTCAGTAGTTATCGTAGGAGCCAGAATATTTACAAGATCCATTTTGCATGTGGGCACGACCATGAGCCAGATTTACTAAGCAACCAATCAGATTGCAGCTCTCACTTTCCTATTTCATGCTAAACAATGTCAGCTAGAATCTGATTGGTTGCTATGGGCGACATTTCCACTTTCCCTTTCCCGTAGCTTAGTAAATCTGAACCCCATGCGTGTAGCCTCCTGCTTTACTACCTATCGACACTCTGCTTCATCTGACTTCTACATAGCCACTCACTCTTGAACCCTCACTCAAGTCATTTTTTGCGACGTTCATACACTCGACAACATTAGGTCGACAGTGTATGATTGTCTACAAAAATGTTCTCAACAGGGTTAAATTACTGACAACGCTAAGTTCTAAAGCCGACATGTCCAACTCATAGCCCCACGTGGGACATAAAATCAGAGTCTAAGATTGTGTGGGCTGCAAGATAAATAAAAATTCTAATATGCAATTTTTCTCCAGCTCCCAGTAATTCCCCATCATGTGTCTCCAGCTCTCAGTATTCCGATCATGTGTCTCCAGCCCCCAGTAATTCCCCATCATGTGTCTCCAGCCCCCAGTAATTGCCCATCATGTGTCTCCAGCCCCCAGTAATTCCCCATCATGTGTCTCCAGCACCCAGTATTCCGATCATGTGTCTCCAGCTCCCCAGTATCCCCATCATGTGTCTCCAGCCCCCAGTATTCCGATCATGTGTCTCCAGCTCCCAGTATTCCCATCATATGTCTCCAGATACCAGTAATTCCCTATCATGTGTCTCTAGCTCCCAGTATCCCCATCATGTTTCTCCAGATCACAGTATCCCCATCATATGTCTTCAGATCCAAGTAACTCCCCATCATGTGTCTCCAGCACCCAGTATCCCCATTATATGTCTCCAGCCTCTCCAGTATTTCCTATCCTGTGTCTCCAGCTCACAGTATTCTCCATCATGTGTCTCCAGCTCCCAGTATCTGCCATCATGTGTCTCCAGCTCCCGGTATCCCCATCATGTGTCTCCAGCCTCTCCAGTATTTCCCATCATGTCTCTCCAGCTCCCAGTATTCCCCATCATGTGTCCAGGTCCCAGTATTCACCATCATGTGTCTCCAGCTGCCAGTTATTGCCTATTCAGTAGTCTCCAGCTCCCAGTATCCCCCATCATGTCTCTCCAGCTCCCAGTATTCCCCATTTAGATGGCTCCAGCTCCCCAGTAATTCCCCATTTAGATGGCTCCAGCTCCCCAGTAATTCCCCATTTAGTAGTCTCCATCATCCACCTCTTCTCTGTGACGCTGGCCTCATAGCAATCTGTTTCCTGCTGTCGGCCGATGCAGCCGTTATACAGGGCGGCTGAAAAGGGCTTTGCTATCAGCTGTCCTGTGTAACTGCTGCGGCGGCTGACAGCAGGCTTTTTTTCTACAGTTGCCGCCATCCCTGAGATTGAGCCGCAAAATAAAAGCTTTTGGGCTGTGAGTTTGACATGTCTGGTGCACAGTATTATCGTAACGACCTTAGTGGTGGTGAGAAAAGTCCAACACAAACACTAACAATACCCTTATCCTATCCCTCCCTACAACCCAGCCTAACCTTAAGCCTCCCCTCACCACGGCCTAACCTTAAGCCTCACCTCACTCCATCCTAACCTTAACCACTCCCTCACTGCAGCCTTACCCTAACCTTCCCCTTACTGCATTTCAGCCCTAACATTTCCATTACTGCAGCCTAACCTTAACCCTCCCCTCACCGCAGCTAAACTTTAACCTTCCCCACACTGCAACCAAACCTTAATCCTCCCCTCACTGCATCCTAATATCTTCCTTTGCTAACTGCCCCCCTCCTGTACCTGGTCACACCCCTTTATATATTAGAAACCTGCTATCATATGCCACCCTGGCCCTTCTCTGCTCCAAGCTATTCAAGACGGTGTATGAGGTATATTATTACTCCGTTATTGTTGCCACTGATAGATTATATCTAGAGAAGTCTACCAGAGGTTGACCATCAGGGAAGTTTATTATGTTTAGTTTTTAGTTCTCATCGATAATATAAAGCATATTTTTTACACCATTGGTCTTGTCTCTTTAGCAATCCTTTAAGGTTGTAAACCAAGATGATTTTGACTTTGCTTGGAAAGCCACGGAGAGGCTTCTTAAGGGATTGCGACAGGAGGCGCGACAGGATTTGCGGCAGGAGGCGCAACGAGAGGAGCGACATGAGGAACGACATGAGGAGAGACAGGAGGATCGGCGTGTAGAAGATTTATTAAAACTTATTTCAACCTACAAAGAGGTAGGTGTTGCCAGTCTCCGTGCTGAAGGTCCTTGAGACGCACGCCTCCTAAATCTACGAACCGGCTGATTTTTTTTTCGTGTTCAGCCAGAATTGTTGTATTTTTTATTACACAGTTATGTTTTCTAGTGGAACGTCGCTGATTCTGTGGATTTGAGGTACTAATATTTATCTGAGGTCAGCCACATCACTGCTAACTGCGTTTAGGGTCAGGGTACAATAAACATCTTGCATTTTGGAGGCCCTTTTACCTTTCACAAACCCAATCAGGGCCGGCCCTGCCGATAGGCATTGTATGCCAGTCAACCTGCCAGAGGGGGGCGACATAGCTTTAGCCAGGTCTCGGCATGCAAGCCCCAACCCCACTGTACAAGCTCGCCCCCAACTGGGCCGCGATTTCGGGGGAGAGGGGGAATGTATTACAGGAAAATAATTGGTTTTGTCTTTTATGTTTGTTTAATATATGAGGCTAAAAAATGAATTAAAATTATTTATAATATTGTCTTTTTTTTTTTTCATCTACATAGAATTTTCATTGTAGTCATTTTTGTTTCATTCTATATCATATTGGTTATTCAAACACTATGGGCCATATTCAGAGATCTGTTTTCACGTGGAGTTGTGCGCGTATTTTTACGATCGGAACAACTGCGCATGCGGGGTAACTTTATGTAAGGTACGTAGAATATACGCACTTAAATGTTTTAGGCACGGAAATGTGAATCGCACTTGGAAACATATGTACGGAGTCTTTGAGGGCGCGGTTACATAGTACACACGTAAGTGTACGATTGAGAGAGGAGTGTCATGGGTGTTGGCTTGCTACGCGTGTGCGTAAAATGGCGCACTTTAAAAAAAACGGATCTATTAATACGGCTCGTAAAATTGCGCACTTTAAAAAAAAAAAAGAGATCTATTATTACGGCTCTGTGATCTGTATCATTTTACCTATGACTTGTGGCGTTGTGTTGTGTCTTGGTGTCATTTTTAGTGCGTGTATAAAAACAAGGTCGATGAGGATTTTTTGCTACGGGCGCCAGGCAAAGTCTCGCCTAAGCCACCAAATTGTCCAGAGCCGGCCCTGCACCCGATAAAGCGGACACGACACAAAGTAATAGGGATTAAATAAAATGTGGGTTTATTGCGTTAAACGGCGGGGAAATTGGTCATTTATTTGAAATTAGAATTAAAAGGAAATGATAGAACAATTCAAGCAGTAAAATGCAAGAAATAACGGAACTAAAAAAAAACAGGCTGGAAGCTCTGGCCAATGAGGAAGGGATCAAAGGGCCAGATTCAACACGCCGTCATTTTTCACACACGTGTCTAATTTTGCGATTCTAGCTGCTGCGCATGCGTAGTAACTATTTTACGCTATCTACGTAGCGTTTCATTACATAGATTGTGTACATGTGGTCTTTAAAGACCTCCAACGTGACCCATTCCATTAGGTACAAAATACTCTGCTCCTCAGTTTCCAACTGTCAGTTGCTATGGTAACCACCTTTGTTGAAGAGACAAATAGTTTTTTAAATATCCGTTAATTCATTTAAACCGGGTGAGTGACAGTTGGAAGCTCAGGAGCGGATTAAATTGTACCCCAATGGAATGGGTCATGTTGGAGGGTCTGTAACAGCTCCACTGCCGCCATTTTTTTTTCCAAAGCTCACATTAGGGGGGAATTAACTACATTTTTGACCAAATAGAGCATTTTTACGCTGATCATTTTATATGGCCCGCGAATGAGGTTATAAATACCCAAATGGCCCTTGGCAGAAAAAAGGTTCTAAATGGACATGTGAGGGGGATCAGGACTCCTCCCCCAAATACACACTCAGGGGGCCAGATTTACTAAGCTGCGGGTTTGAAAAAGTGTAACTGTTGCCCCTAGCAACCAATGACTAGCCGACATTCTCTAGTGTATAATAGGAAAGTGAGAGCTAGAATCTGATTGGTTGCTAGAGTTTAATCTCCCTTGGGCCTGGGTCAGCCCTCACTTGCCTCCATGGATTCATTTATCACCAAACTTGCCCTTTTTTTTTTTTTGTACCTCGGCCTCATATAGTTTCTGGGATGTAAAAGTACCCCCAGGGGTATTACCATTACACCTCATCAGTGCTTTGAGGCTGTTTCTTAAACACCACTGACAAATATTAATAGGTGTGTGATCATCTCCGCATCGCTATGTCAGTTGTGCCAGTGTGTTAATCATTTGTTATGGTTTGTCTCAGGTATCGACGACGATCGATCAAAGCCACAAAGTACAACAGCGTCCATCATTTCCAGCAGCATTTGAACCCCAGCAGAGCATACGAGTCAATCAAATATATGGAGCTGGACCTCAGCCCTACTTTTTGGGTATGTTTTTTTTTTATTATTATTGTTAATATTTATATAATTTATATATATATGGCGCCACAAAGGGTCCACAGCAATATACAGATTACACAGTATAAACAAAACAACAATCGAGGTGATACAGATGATACAGAATGATGGCAGACAAGATGGAGAAACCTGGAATAATAAATAAATAAGCACAGTACTTGCGCTATTCATACCAAGGCAGCTGGCCTCTATGCCCAGGGATTCACCAATAAATCCCTAATAAATATAACTGAAATGATAGTATTTGGGGTTAAGAAGCTGGCGCCACTGGGGCACTCCTGTAATGTTGGACGTCTATTCCAGAAAAGGGAACTTATTTCCTATATCTAAACGTAAAACTACTCCAATGTAGGATCCTGATGTTCAAGGTGTAATTTCCTTCCACTCAATCGAACTTGAGACAAATAGAAAATAAAAAATACGTTTATTAGTACATAAGTACTAATAAAAGGATAGCAAGGTAGCAGAATTCAAGGTCTATATCCCAGTCCCAAACCTCAGCATGATGAAAAACGAATCCTGACGATGTAAAAGTCCTGGGATGATTGCAGGCTGCTCTTTCGTCAGCTGGGTCCCCAGTCTGTAGGTGATGACGTTGCTTAATTTTGGAGGCTTTAAGGGGTGTCTCCTGAGGTAAGTTTGGCTCTCAATTTAAAAACATATATATGTGACCCAACATTGGGATTCTTGTTGTTAGAGTGAGGACCACCATATGTAGAAAGGCCTTGACGGTGGCTGGTGGCTTATCATATATTTGCGCAAATATCTGTAACGGACATGTCTGTGTTTTATGTTACAGATAGACGGTATAGTCTGTTACTGGTTTATGGCAGTGTGCTGGGGCTATTTTTCCCCTTTGTTTCTGTGGCTAGCAGATTACCCCCCGGCCTTTCATGCACCTGTTTACATTTACCTATAAATTGATTGAGCAACTTCCATTCTGTGTTTGTCGCTTCTGAAGTTGCTAGGCTCTGAAACTGACGCGTTTCGGGTGGCCCGCCCTTTTCTCAATGATTTACCTGCTATGTGATGAGCCCTCCTATATTCTGGATCAACAGTGCTCTATCGTACCCTATTGGATGTCTGCCAACATTCAACCCGTCCCCTATAACAGCGGGACTTGGTTGACCTCATCAGTACATAATACACATTACATATATTACAAAAAAAAAAAATCCATATTAACAATGTAAAAGTTCCAAGCATCTCTCATAAAACAGGAGACCAACATTCACAAGTCCGTCCCTTAGGCATTTCCGCTCTTATCCTCTACGTTGACGGCGTATAAAAGTTACTGTGCATGCGCAGTTGATTCGCAATTAATCCGATCCGAAAAACAGATCTCTGGATACGGCCCTAAATCATTAAAATTCAACAGGGTACAAAATTCTTGAGGAGATGTATCTGACCCATCCCATATGAACAGGATGTCGTCTATATATCTTCGCCAGAGTACCAGGTTCGCTCCTGCATGTGGTGTGATGGACTCCTCCCAACTTTCCAAAAACATATTAGCGTAACACAGAGCGAACCTGGTACCCATGGCTGTGCCCTGTTGTTGGAGATAAAAAGTACCATTAAAATTAAAATAATAATTCTTAAGAATAAAATCAATCCCCTCCAAAATAAAATCTTTAAGACCGCAATTCAAATCAGATTGTTCTAAAAATCTTTTAACTGCTGAGATACTAATCTAATTTAAACATTTCTTTCCAAGTGATATGTTGTAAAACATTCAGGAGGTCTGCTGTATCTTTAAGATAAGAGGGAATTTTGGTCAAAAAGAGTTGAAGATAAAATTCTATCACCTGAGACAAGTTGGACATAAGGAATTCCTCAAGATATTTTCCCAGAAAAGATTTCAATGATACCTGGAGACTATTAGTAGGACCCCTTGTAATTTATGAGTATTAGTGTATCTGACAAATGTATTTCTACTCCTTTGATGCAGTCTGATCTATTCAAGACGACGACCCCTCCCCCCCTTGTCTGCAACCTTAATTACAATATTTTCATTAGTTTTTAAACCCTTTAAGGCTTCTATTTCAGTCTCAGATTTCTTTCTTTCTTCCTATATTTGTCCTTGGGTTTTTGAATCTAATTTAATTTGTGTATATCATTAATTACAAGTCTTTCAAAGGTCTCTACAAAGTTTTCTCTTTTAAACTTGGGTTGTACAACATTATTAATAGTCGTTCCTTTAGCACTGAAGAATTTCTTTCAAGTCAGAATTTTTGAATGTCCACAAATAAATTGAAATTATTGAGTGTATCTGAGGGGGCAAAATTTATTCCCTTACTCAAAATGGCTTCTTCAATAGGATTTCATTGATAATCACTAAGATTATATATTTTGGTCCGTACATTTTCGGATTTCAGGGAGTTCATTTTTATTTTTGTCTTCTGTAGACGGTTTTTCTCCCTTCTACTTTTCTTATTCCCCACTCTTTTACCCCTTTCTCTATGTACCGCTTTTATCTTGGAGATCGACCTCTTTCTTTTCCCATCCATAAAAAATGACTTGAGTTCATTCCTCCATAGTTATGTCCCTGGTGATCTTCATATTCATACCTATACGGGTCTGTTCTATATTCATACCCCTAATCATAGTACACTTCACGAAGTCTACATTCATAATATCCATCCCTCCTTTGTTGTGAATAATGAGAGTAATCCCTATCGTAATTCACTCCCACTTTTTGGTCCCAATATTTAAAAGGAAAATAAGAGTCATGGAATCCAGATCTCTGTGAATTGTAGAACTGAGGCTTTCTCTGATTGTTATTATTTTTATAATATTGATCTTATAATATCCTTTGTTGTTATAAGGTTGATGGGCCAGATCCAGAACTACGGGCGTCAGGTACGAGCAGCCGTAAGATGGTGATTGCTAACTACTGCGCATGCGTAGTAACTATGTACGTAATCTACGTATCGTTTCCGTACGTAGATTGCGTATATGCGGTCTTTAAGAAACGATACATAGTTACTACGCATGCACAGGCCCTATGTCCCTGTTTGTGATATTGGGACGCACGCCCATACTGTACAATTTAAAGGCAAACCTCCACCTAATTTAGGCGTACTTTTAGCGAACGTAAATTTGGTACGCCCACACGTACGAATTTATGTAGCAGCTACGTGAATGGCCCATACGCTCAGAGTTACGTTACGTGACGTAGCGTATCTTCTGTCGTGCGCATGCACAGTAAATACAATATAGCAAATTTACGTATCCGCCTGGTGTAAATTCGCTTGGAAGCGTTGTTCTGGATCTGCCCCATAATGTGTATTGTATTTATTTTTAGATTTAAATCTATTTACCGAGGGGGATCTCCCTTTCCTCAAGTTTTGATTCTGTTGGGTTTTATTTGGTTCCCCATCCTGTTTGTTTAATGGCTTTCTTTTAAATTGTGAACATGGATTTTTTTTTTGTAATATATGTAATGTGTATTATGTACTGATGAGGTCAACCAAGTCCCGCTGTTATAGGGGATGGGTTAAATGTTGGCAGACGTTCAATAGGGTACGATAGAGCACTGTTGATTCACAATAAATAGGAGGACTCATCACATAGCTGGTAGATCTTTGAGAAAGGGTGGGCCGCCCGAAACGCGTCAGCCAGTGCCTAGCAACTCCAAAAGCGACGTATTTTGTTTTTTCTGTTTGTCTTGTGTTCGATTGAGTGGAAGGAAAATACACCTTGAACTTCAGGATCCTACATTGGAGTAGTTTTACGTTTAGAAATAGGAAATATGATCCCCCTTTTGGAATAGACTGCCAACATTACAGGAGTGTGCCAGGGGTGCCAGCTTCTTAACCCCAAATACTATCAAGATGGAGAAACCCAACACAACTCAATCTCTGGTGAACCGAGGTTGAGATCAAGAGGATGGAATGCCTAGCTCCTGGGAGCTTACAATATAAGAGGGGAGACAGGGAGAAGGGAAGATGATGGGAGAGAGTGATGGTTGTAGGTGTGTAGATATAGGGGGAGATGAATGGTGATGTAGACGAGCAGGGGGGGTGGTTGAGGGTGGGTTAGAAGATAGCAGGGGAGAGGGGCATGATGCAGTGAGCTTTGAGTGATTTTGTAAATATCTGTAGGTTAGGGGATAACCTGATGGGCTGTGAGAGAATGGTAAAGTGAAGAGGTGCAGCACGAGAGAAGTCTTCATATAGGAGCGGAAGAGCTGACAAATAGGACAGGAGAAAGAAGAAAAGAGTGAGAGAAAGGAGAGAGAAGAAAAGAGTGAGAGAGAGAGCGGAGGAGTTTACCAGATAGGACAGGAGAAAGAAAGAAGAATAGACTGAGAGGGAAGACTGTGATAGAGAGCGGAGGACATGACCAGACAGAACAGGAGAAAGAAGAAAAGAGTTAGAGAGAGCGGAGCAGATGACAGACAGGGATAGGGACGGGGATTGTTAAGGATAGGTTGTGGAGAGCGGATGTTTAGGGTTATGCTGCAGGATGAGGATGGTTGGGGTTCAATTTCTGATAATAGGACCAGTCAGCGTAGGAATCCTCGAGGACATATCAGTCACGGGAATGATGCTGTCTCATTGTAAGCTGACAATATCTGACCGTTGGTTGTCATTTCATTGCCAGGAGATGTTTGGTTGGAATCCAGATCCTCGGAACACCAAAACGTGCCTATAATACCTGTAACCAAAGAATTTGTGGAATGTTCTGTTGCAATATTTTGTTGTTACCTGGCCCCTAATGCACTGGAATTCTATGTTCCAGTTGTCTGTCATTGTCCTCTCTGGTTTTATGGTATAGGCCTTATGGGCAATTTCCATTGGAATACGGGCCCCATTCTTGCCCCTTCCTTTGTAGGCGAAGCACCCCTTTTTAAAGGCGATTAGGTGTAGCAGTTGACCAACCCATATCTCCCCAGCTTATCCGACTTGCAATCAGGCTCTTAACTTTATGGTATAGTGTCGCAACTCACCCTTGCAATCCATGCTAAGAATGGTTTTGGTTTTTTTTTTTGCAGAAAACCCGGTGGTTTCGAGCAGCGTTGGAGCGACAACTTATCTTCAGCACGATGAGGCCATTATGCAAGGACCACAAGTTTTAGGACAGCAGTACTCGAGGTTTAGGCCTACGCCCAGCACCTGTCCAACTCTGGAAGAAGTGGATGGTCTTTTGTGCTTCACTTGGAATGGTGAGTGTGATTGACCTTTGGGAGGTGGACTTGGAGTGAATTTTACAACCCTTTAGTTATGTCTCCTGTGTCTGCCGGGTGCCTACAGAAATTTTGGAAGTTGCTTGCTGCATGTTTATAAGGTGAGCGTCCAAGGCAACAGAAAATGGAGGTTTTTAAGGACATGAAAGGACCGAATCCTAGTAGTGAGCGCATGGATCTGTATTATAAAATTCCTTAATCCCAATTGGCTTAATATATATTTCTAAAAACACAGAAGTTTTACCATGCTCTTCCTCTACGTGAGATTAGTGGTAAACAAAGTATATAACATACAAATACTAACAACTAAAAATGTATTCCACAGAATGAATTTTAATAAAACACATATAAAATGCATGCGTGTCAAGTATATTGGAATCAAAAATAATTTGATTCAAACCAGCACAATAGTTACCACTCGGGGGCGGCTAGGAAAATGATCAGTTCCAGCGTCCCTAAGCTGCACACTCGCAGTGCCTCTCCACGGCTGATCGTTGTCAGGTACTGAATACAGGAATCAAGGGTAAGTCCGACTCCACGCGTTTTGTCATTGAAGACTTTGTCAGGGGGAGTGTCCCAAGAACCCAACCTCCCGTGTTAAATCACGATCAGCTGGCAAAGAACCTATCATCATTCATCTATATTTAAATGTGACAGTACATAGTTGACCATTGGAAAGGCTCCACATAAAACTTTTTGGGACATACAATTGTTAGAGAGCTGTGACAATGCTCAGAGAATTCAGAGAGGTTTTAGGCTGCTTAAAGAACCAGCTTGTCTGACCGGTTTCTAAAAACGTGTCATCGGGTTTTAGACCGATGCTTTTTAGAATTAATTAGTCTTTTAATTATGGAGAAAAAAGTTGATTTACACTCTTTAGAGAAGGACATTTGTGCACAAAGTTCAAAGTTTGAGACAATTAAAAATGAGGATGATTTTATCATGGCCAAATCAGATCTAGAATCTAAACTAATGAGAATTGAGGATAATGGGCTGGATCCAGACCTAGTTAAGTGCTTGAACTTAGTTACTCCTGGGCTAAACCATGGTGATTGCAGGGGGAGCCATATTTCATCTGTTGCAAACAGCATTAGAGTTGAGAGGTGATGTTTCCTATCCCAAGTCTAAATAACAGTGTTATAGTAAAGCTGGTCAGTATCTGTGTAATAATATAATAGTATTAGAGATGAGAGGTGATAAATAACAGTGTGATAGTAAAGCTGGTCAGTATCTGTGTGCAGTAAGTCATTCAAAGATATTTCCCTGCATGCAAAGAATACAACTAACTTGACTACCCCTGCAATCATCATGGTTTAGCTCAGGAGTAACTATGTTCAAGCACTTACTTAAGTCTGGATCCAGCCCAATATTGTTAAAAACAGAAAGAGGTAAATTTCAACGAGATTTATTCGACTACAAACTAAATCAAGCTAGAGATTGGGCAAAAAAGGGTAAGGATGTTAAACATCCCTATAGGACTAATGTTAAAAAACTTCTAAATTCTCCAAATTCCCATCTAATAATAAAACGAGTAAAGCTCGCAATATTGAACTTGCCAAGAAGCAAGATGCCCCGGTAGCTACTAAGGAGACATCTAAAAATGACAAAGAAAAAACTTGGGTTAAGGTTCAAAAAAACAACCAAGGGAAGAAATTCCAACAAAAGGATAGTTTAATTCCTCTTTTCAAGTCATTAGAACCTATTGAAGAAATCCCTGAATCCCCTACCCCTAGTACTTCTGGTTTAAATGCCCAATCAAATCGAGCCCCTATTTCCTCTCCGGGCCGAGCCAGCCCAATATTGTTAAAAACAGAACGAGGTAAATTTCAACGAGATTTATTAGACTGCAAACTAAATCAAGCTAGAGATTGGGCAAAAAACATCCCTATAGGACTAATGTTAAAAAACTGCTAAATTCTCCAAACTCCCATCTAATAATAAAACGAGTAAAGCTCGCAATATTGAAATTGCCAAGAAGCAAGATGCCCCGGTAGCTACTAAGGAGACATCTAAAAATGACAAAGAAAAAACTTGGGTTAAGGTTCAAAAAAAACAACCAAGGGAAGAAATTCCAACAAAAGGATAGTTCAATTCCTATTATCAACAGGTTCAAGTCATTAGAACCTATTGAAGAAATCCCTGAATCCCCTACCCCTAGTACTTCTGGTTTAAACGCCCAATCAAATCGAGCCTATATTTCCTCTCAGGGCCATTTTTTAGAACGATGTCACAACCAACAGGGACCTCCTCCGAAAGTCCAAACAACTTTGGAATTTCCGCCGCCTAAATACAAATGTCAATAAAAGGCAGTTAGAAGGGGCAAGCGAGGTTCAAAAACCTCCAATAAATAAGAAACTAACCTAACAGAGAGGGGTATTTTCAATTTATCCTCGGTTCCCTTGAATACTATGGCAATCAGTTTGTTAAAAAAGGGGCTATCTTTTGCCCCCGCTTGTGCTCCCAACAAGTTTGCTCTCACAATAGACCTACTTAAATATTCATGTAGCTTAAGCGGCATTTTCTTAATCTAGACTCTAATAAAGGTTCTGTTGAGATGACCTCGCCAGTTGAACCACTGAATCCTGATTCTGGGCTTAGGCTTAAATCAAAACTTTTCCCTGTTGAGTCTAGGGGCCCTTATATTAAGTTGTTTAATTATTAATTAAGAAAGATTTTGACAAACTTGATTATTCTGCTCCTAAAATAGGGGAGAACCTAACTAGTAAGGAAAAACTAGCTTTGAATCAATTAATGGATAACCCCAATCTCACCATAAAACAGGCTGATAAGGGGGGGGGGGGAATTACAATTTTAGAGACGGTCAATTATGTCTCTGAGTGTTATAGAATACTGAGTGATCTCACTACACATTTCCACACCGCTCTAAATAGTGATCCCACTACTAATTTTGTATCAACTGGAGGATTTACTGTTAAATGGTCTGGAGAAAAAAAATGTATTTCCCAAACTGAATTTGATTATTTATTTGACAAGTACCTCAGCTACTTTTTATCAGCTTCCCAAATTACACAAAGAGCGACTCAATCCCCCTAGCAGACCTATCATCAATGGTGCTCCATTGACGTGGAGGCCCTCTACACCTCCGTTCCTCATGATTTGGGGCTGGAGATGTTGAGGGGTGACTTGGAGAAGGATGCCTCTCTCCATCCGGATGTGATTAACTTTTTTATATTATGCTCCAAGTTTGTGTTGGAAAAAAAATATTTTTCTTTTTTGGAGTCCATGAACCTACAGATAAGGGGGACAGCCATGGGCTCAATTTTCGCTCCCAGTTTTGCGAATCTATCTTGGCAGCTGGGAGCGAGAATGTGTCTATGACCACCCCTGTTACCCCTATATCAAAACGTACAAGCGGTACATCGATGATGTGCTCCTGATATGGAGTGGTTCTGAATCGCAGAGTTCTCTTCCTTTGTTAATGATCTCAATTCTAATAGATAGGGTCTCCACTTTACTTGTAAATAGGGTGGTTTACAAATAGAATTTCTCGACTTGGTCTTAAAGGCTCCTGAACTGGACTCAAAAAATAAGATTTCTACTTATCCTTTTTTTAAGGAAGTCGACAGTAACAGCTATATTGAATATGGTAGTTGTCATTTCTGTAAATTAAAGGATAATGTTCCATATTCTCGGTTCCTCCGTCTTCGACGGAATTGTTCCTCTTTAGACAAATTCGAGGAGCAATCTCAAATTTACCAACAAAGATTTTATGAGAGAAATGATCCTGTATCTTTAATTGAGACCAGTTATTTGCAACCCCGACCATTGGATAGATCTTCTTTGTTATCATATGAGTCGAAAAATATGGAATTTGTCACACGGTCTATAAACACTAAAGTGACTTGTGCTCTGATTACTTGTTATAATAGATTGGGAGGTGAAATTAAAAATATTGTGAAAAAGCACTGGCCAGTATTACAACTAGACCCTATTTTGTCCCCCCATCTACTGCAAAATCCCCTAGTCAAATTTCGTAGGGCCAAAACATTAAAATCCCTTCTAGCACCTAGCCTTTTACCCTTTTAATCTAGCTCTAATATAATCTCTAATCTCGTCACGGGTTGTTTTCCCTGCAGGAGTTGTAAAATTTGTAAATTCATCTCCAAGGAAAAATGCTTTTGTTCATCTTATGTTTCAAACAAGTTTTTTTTTCCCAAAGGAAGGGGTATTGGATTTTTACCCTTAATATCCGAAGTCCCTTGGGACTAAACGAAAGTTTTGAGGTGGCACCATTTATCTGAACCTTTCTAATTCTGTTTATTGGTTTAGCTGGTTAGGGATTGTTTGTATGGGGAACAAATTCTCCAAATAATTCTAAGACCTAAGATTCATAATTAGTAGATCTATCTGTCCTAAGTATGGTTGATGTTCCTTTTCTAATACACCTTCTCTTTTAATTGTTTTAAAAAAAATTTAATTGTGTTCATTTTGTTATTTTGTGCATGTATTTATTACCTCTCTGGCTAATGATTGAGTCCTATTTGTATATTTTTGGTTAGCTATGTACTGTAACATTTAAATATAGATGAATGATGATAGCTTGCTTGCCAGCTGATCGGGTATTTAACCCGGGAGGTTGGGTTCTTGGGACACTCCTCCAGACAGTCTACAATGACGAAACGCGTAGGAACGGATTTACCCTCGATTCCTGTATTCAGTACCTGACGACGATCAGCCGTGGAGAGGCACTGTGAGTGCGCAGTTTAGGGACGCTGGAACTGATAATTCTCCTAGCCACCCCCGAGTGGTACTATTGTGCTTGTTTGAATCAAATTATTTTTGATTCCAATATACTTGGCACACATGCATTTTATATGTGTTTTATTAAAATTCATTCTGTGGAATAAAATCAGATTGCACCACGAAATGCCCTCTTTTCTAATCCTATATATA
>WWET01001241.1:236871-252062 GCA_011038615.1 Limnodynastes dumerilii
GGCAGAGCCTGTACATTAATCTAGAAGATCATTTGGATTAAACTCAGCCTGTCTATAAAGGAAAAAGCCAGGAGTCTTCGACCCTCCAACTCAGTGTTTATTTCCCCAAAGGCCTCAGATATTGAAGTATTTAAGTTTTAATAATGTACATTAATCTAGAAGATCATTTGGATTAAACTCAGCCTGTCTATAAAGGAAAAAGCCAGGAGTCTTCGACCCTCCAACTCAGTGTTTATTTCCCCAAAGGCCTCAGATATTGAAGTATTTAAGTTTGAATAAATGATTGTCCAACCAGATTTAATATGGATACCACAGATTAAAATACATTTATTAAACATGCACAGATAGACAGAAAATACAAACATGTAAAATATGGCAGCAGTGATCATTAAAAAAACCAGCAGAACACAAAAACCAAGCAATGCTAACACAATATAGCAGTAACAAGTTACATTTATAAACTGATCACCAGAATGCAATATTGAATTGAGTGAGAATGTGATATACAGAAAAGAGATCATCATGACAATAATATCACCAAACACCTTACCACAGGGATCCATTATCCATGAACTGGAGCAGCAAGAAGACACCACTGTTTTAATGGACCTCTGAGTGTAGATTATATACATTACATTTATATTGAATCCTATGGCATGATATTGATTTGAAACAGTTGTAGTTGGTTTCAGATGATATCTCCTAGACTTGGGGTGGCCATGCTCGGGCTGTTAGGGGGTCCTGAGGACCGAGTTTGAGAAACACTGTCCTAGACTAATGTAATGATTGCGATATAAATCCCTTTTGTTTTATGGATCTTCTCACAGACTCTTTCTGACTCTCGGTTCATTGTTTCACTCAAATGCTATTGTCCCCTTTTAAGGCATTAGTATTACAGCTCTACTAATGGTTAAAAATATGGTAAGTATATTATAGCAGGAACAACCAGTTTGCCTGTGTGAAAATCTGCTCTGAGAAAAAGGGCCTAAATTAACATATGATTGCAATTGTAGTTTGCATGTGTGTGGTCAGCTGTTGGTAGAAAGATTTATTTATACAAATGACCTTAAATGCATTTCATATTTTCTGACACCAATCATATTGGCTGTAATAAAGAGTGATATGATTTTAATATTAAAGTATATGATCCCATAGAGACTTTGACAGAATGCATATAGGTTAGAATTTGTAGGGAGCTTAAGGGTAGGTGATATAATGTTGCGCCCAATTCAGTGAAAATTGTGCGGCCCAGTTTGGACGCCATATTACCTCTTTAGATAACAAGCCTCCGATTTTCCCATATTGACTCAAAATCCCTGCTGAATTTTTCCAGTTTGCCAAGAATAGGGTCCAGTGAAGACCGTGGAAATCAAATGTATAAAACCAAGATGTAGTCTATACCTGAGAGAGAATTGTGATCCCTAGAGTGGTATGTGAACATGCACTCATTAGGGTTTAAAAGACGCCAGGGGCCAGATTTACTAAGCTGTGCTAGAGGAAAAGTGGAGAAGTTGCCTAAAGCGACCAATCAGATTCTAACTGACATTTTCTAGTATGTAATAGGAAATTGAGAGCTAGAATCTGATTGGTTGCTATTGGCAACAGCTTCACTTTTACCTTTCCTTCAGATTAGTAAATCTGGCCCCAGGATTGGAGGGCGGTTATTAGATTATCAATATATTTTCAGGCATGGGAAAAAGTTTTTTTTTTGGGCGGTCGAGTTATCCAGAGAAGGGTCATCGATTGTATTAAAGTCCTAATCCAGAACTATTGGATAGGTATGTCTACTTGGATTTCTGAGAAAATGATTTGGGCCATAGATATTCAACAAAGTATATCTAGTGTTCCAAGTTTCAACATCTATTAACATATCTGCCCTCCACATCATGTACCTCTTCCAGGACCTCAACCTGGAGATTTCTGATGAACAAGGTCTTGATCAAGGTCTTGATTTAGTGTGATAGCAAGAAGTGTAGAAGTTACCAAGCCAATTAGCCATTAGGACCCTCTCCCTCTTTCCAGTGTGTTTCTTGTTAGACGATTATGTTGGTATGAGATAGTTTAAGGTGAGAACAGACATTTTTTTGCTTAATGGGCAAGCTCAATTCACCAACATTCCACTTAGTACTATTTTTTATTTTGTTTTTAAAGAAAATACAAGAGTATGGTTCTCTTGTTCTCTGTTACTTCAATGTAAAAACATTGAACACGTTAAAGAAAATATTTTTAATTTGTTACAATACAACAAACAAGTTTTTAACACTTCCTGTGAATACTAAAGGCCCAATTCAATTAGCTGCAATGATGGTAAAAGCTTGTGGTACACTTTCCCCCGTAATATATATACGGTAGGAGAAATAAACAGATTTTTATGCACACCTCTATGGGATGCGCATAAAAATCAAGCGGAATTAGCGGAATGAGCTTTGCACTGCAAATAACAAGAGTGTGAAGCTAATTGAATCAGGCCCTAAGAATAGTATAAGCTCCCCCTCAAATTTAATGCCTGTAGTAACACTCCTTCTTCTGATTGCTCCATACTTCCAACAACACCATCAGAAAGGAGCGGGAGACTCACCTACAAAACAAGATCAGAAAGAGCCTTCTCCTGTGGCATAGCTTATGCATGTAACCAAGATAAAAACATTCATTACATTCACAATTGTTATATCTTGTCTAATTGCATATTGGATTCAAACCACCGCCGTAGTGGGATCCAAACACTGAGGTAGATCCAGACCTAAGTGCTTGCTACGTCTCATCGCGTAGCGTATTTACCATGTGCCTCCCTCGCTTGTACGTACTTTAGCCGTTTTACGCTTGCCAAACCCTAACTTAACTTTTCAAAGTGTAACTACTGATGTACGTAAAGGCTTCACGTATGTAAGTGTCTAAGCACACCCATACTGTACAATTTAAATGCCTCACTCCGCCTACGAAGCGTAATTACGGGTGTCATATGGCTAGCATTCCCCTTCCTTCGTAATTATGCTGTTGATACGTGGCTGGTACGTACATTTATACATACGTGGCGTAACATCTGCCGTGCGCATGCGCTGTAAATACTAATGGGTGGATTTACATCAGCAGCAAGTGTATTTAGGACACAGCCTGTCAGGAACAGGTATGATTCCTATATGAAATGTACAATATTTCTCTGCTGATTATTGTTGGGAACAAAGACATTTACTGCGGACATTTGTCTTCACACCAGGGGTCTGGCTAGATGGCAAATGTCTCTAGATTAGTCACAGGAAAGGAAGCTGGTGAAATAGCATTCACACGTGAGGGGAGCTTCAAAGGACCTGTTCGGCTGCAAATCTGCAGGGGGCCTGTAGCTATAGAAGTCTCTGGAGGCACAGAAATTTGACCAGTAATTGACTCTAGGATCAAAGCAGTGTTCATATTTTGGTGAAATTCATACTTTCTCATATTTGCGGAAACCCCAAACTTTAGAGAAGTATGACACTTGTTCCGGTTGGCAATACTTCAAATTTTGGAGTCAATGGCATGTTTGGAAGGGGCCTTAATAAGCCACAGGGCCTGTGTGTATCCTAACTAGGTATTGTTTGGTAGCTGAACCTCCCTCATGAAGTCAGGGATGTGAATATGATACTTGTATTAACGGTACAACCACTGATAGGCAGAAATATGGTTTCATCGTTTAGTTACCAAAATTAGAGGGGCAGGTTCCAGAAGCTCAGACCAGCCCAATACTGAGGTCACAGCCTGCTAACCAATCACCTCTCCTTGCCAGGGGGAGGAGAGATAGACAGATAAGGTACCTTTAAATATGGAATCAGCCCAAGGCTGAGGATGGTTCCATGTGGGGTCCAGATTGCTAGTCTGGGGGATTTATCCATTGTTCTTCTAAGCCCCTAGCAAAGAAGTAATCTCAACAGGTGATTATTTTCTGTTTTGAGCCTATTTTGTTTTATATTGCTTTTATATTGTTTAGCTCGGTAACCTTTTATTGCTAAATATCTTTTTTTATGTAAATAAGCATTGTAGCTTTTTGTAGAATAAATCTTTCATTTATTTTGCCTTATTCATATTTGCTCTGAAAGCCCTACTCTCTGAAGAGAACTTGACTGCTTTGGCTTTTGTAATTGATACGGGAAATAAATCACGAGGTGATCATTTCAATAAATGATGTTATTAATCCAAGGAGGATTTTTAGAAATAAGGTCATGGGGTTATAGTTTAGCTCAGTGTGTTATAGCTTTGTTGATAGGTTCGCGTTAACCTTTAAAAATGCGTGGTGGCAGCTTGAATATTTGGGATAAATATAGAGATTTCCCCTAATAGAGGTGGGTGGTGCTAGAAGATTAATGTGGTTTTAATTTGCTAGGCCCCCAGGCAATTGTAAATTTGGGTTTTCAAGTCAGGGATTCTGACGTAGGTGGTCTGGGTTCCTGACACAGCCCTTTCCTGGTTCACATCCTACCTCTCTAATTGCTCTTTCAGTGTTTGCTTTTCTGGATCTACCAGTCCTTCCACTATCTGTTGGAGTACCACAAGGTACTTTTCGGAAACACTGCCGCCGACGCTACCGCAGGACCCAGACCACGGGAAAAGTGAGTAACCTCTCCAGGGTTAGGGTCAGGCTGTGGGGAAGGGAGGTTTAGGGTCAGGCTGCAGGGGAGGGAGGGTTATGGTCAGGCTGCGGGAGAGGGAGGGTTAGGGTCAGGCTACGGGAGATGCAGGGTTAGGGTCAGGCTGCAGGGAAGGGAGAATTAGGGTCAGGCTGCGGGAGATGGTGGGTTAGGGTCAGGCTGCAGGGAAGGGAGGGTTAGGGTCAGGCTGCAGGGAAGGGAGGGTTATGGTAATGGAAGGGTTAGGGTTAGAATTAGGGGAAGGGTTGGGGTAGTTTCCAGGCTTACCATTCGGAGCACCGTGTTCGTCGAGGCATAAGCAATCGAAATACCAGCCAGTTCGAAACTGGCTGAGAGAAACGGACCTATCGAAATAGGGCCGATCTTTCCAGGGACGCAGACCCCTGAATGTCCTCCCGCCATCTTAAACTTAATCTTTCAAACAAAGAGCAATTAATATTTCCTCCTGCCAACAAAATGTACCCACCCAATCTCTCTATTTCTGTTGACAACACTGAAATATTACCAACTCATCAAGTTCGCTGCATAGGTGTTACACTTGACTCTGAACTGTACTTTGTTTACAATCTGTTTCTAACTCCTGTTATATACATCTAAAAAATATTTACAAAATACAAAAATATCTATCACTGCTAAAACTTTTCATTCATGTGCTAAGCATCTGCAATGATTGCAATGCTCTCCTTATTGGACTCTAACAATATAAAATAACCCCTTTACAGTCTATATTGCATGTAGCAGATCGGCTGATTCTCCTTGCAAAACGTTCATCTAGAGTTGGTCCTCTCTGCCAAACTTTACATTGGTTGCCTTCTGGTTTCTATTATAGAATCAAATACAAAATCATTTTGCTAACCTATAAAGCCATAAACAAGACAGCACCTGCTTACATATTGTCACTTGTCTCAGATCATCAGAAAATGTATAACTCTCTTCTACCCAAATGCTCAGATTCTTGGTTACAGGACTTCTCCCGAGCTGCACCTTCTCCCTGGAATTAACTTAATCACCCAATAAGACAATCCTCTACTCTCCAAACTTTCAAGCACTCCCTTAAAAATTATTTATTCGGACAAGGTTCTTTAACCTTCTTCTTAAGCTTTATTTACCCTATATACAACTACTTTGCTTTCCAATTTGCCATTCTATAATAAAATTCCCCTCAGTCCTGGTAGTAACACTGCTGTGTGAATGATCATACAGAGCATCATACAGAGCACTGAGCACTGTTACCATACACCCTGTCTCTCTCCATAGTAATATCCCCTCAGTCCTGGTAGTAACACTGCTGTGTGACTGATCACACAGAGCACCAAGCACTGTTACCATACACCCTGTCTCTCTCCATTGTGTGATATAAAGCACTTGCCCTTATGCATCAAACTTAATGTTCTATAGAGTGTAAGCTTGTGACATTCTCTGGACATTCTCTATCCTGTGTGTATGTTACAGATAGAATGGTATAGTGTGTTACTGGTAATGGCAGTGTTTCTGGACATTCTCTATCCTGTGTGTATGTTACAGATAGAATGGTAAGTGTGTTACTGGTAATGGCAGTGTTGCTGGACATTCTCTAGCCTGTGTGTATGTTACAGATAGAATGGTATAGTGTGTTACTGGTAATGGCAGTGTTTCTGGACATTCTCTATCCTGTGTGTATGTTACAGATAGAATGGTAAGTGTGTTACTGGTAATGGCAGTGTTGCTGGACATTCTCTAGCCTGTGTGTATGTTACAGATAGAATGGTATAGTGTGTTACTGGTAATGGCAGTGTTGCTGGACATTATCTATCCTGTGTATAAGTTACAGATAGAATGGAATAGTGTGTTACTGGTAATGGCAGTGTTGCTGGACATTATCTATCCTGTGTATAAGTTACAGATAGAATGGAATAGTGTGTTACTGGTAATGGCAGTGTTGCTGGACATTATCTATCCTGTGTATAAGTTACAGATAGAATGGAATAGTGTGTTACTGGTAATGGCAGTGTTGCTGGACATTATCTATCCTGTGTATAAGTTACAGATAGAATGGAATAGTGTGTTACTGGTAATGGCAGTGTTGCTGGACATTATCTATCCTGTGTATAAGTTACAGATAGAATGGAATAGTGTGTTACTGGTAATGGCAGTGTTGCTGGACATTATCTATCCTGTGTATAAGTTACAGATAGAATGGAATAGTGTGTTACTGGTAATGGCAGTGTTGCTGGACATTATCTATCCTGTGTATAAGTTACAGATAGAATGGAATAGTGTGTTACTGGTAATGGCAGTGTTGCTGGACATTATCTATCCTGTGTATAAGTTACAGATAGAATGGAATAGTGTGTTACTGGTAATGGCAGTGTTGCTGGACATTATCTATCCTGTGTATAAGTTACAGATAGAATGGAATAGTGTGTTACTGGTAATGGCAGTGTTGCTGGACATTATCTATCCTGTGTATAAGTTACAGATAGAATGGAATAGTGTGTTACTGGTAATGGCAGTGTTGCTGGACATTATCTATCCTGTGTATAAGTTACAGATAGAATGGAATAGTGTGTTACTGGTAATGGCAGTGTTGCTGGACATTATCTATCCTGTGTATAAGTTACAGATAGAATGGAATAGTGTGTTACTGGTAATGGCAGTGTTGCTGGACATTATCTATCCTGTGTATAAGTTACAGATAGAATGGAATAGTGTGTTACTGGTAATGGCAGTGTTGCTGGACATTATCTATCCTGTGTATAAGTTACAGATAGAATGGAATAGTGTGTTACTGGTAATGGCAGTGTTGCTGGACATTATCTATCCTGTGTATAAGTTACAGATAGAATGGAATAGTGTGTTACTGGTAATGGCAGTGTTGCTGGACATTATCTATCCTGTGTATAAGTTACAGATAGAATGGAATAGTGTGTTACTGGTAATGGCAGTGTTGCTGGACATTATCTATCCTGTGTATAAGTTACAGATAGAATGGAATAGTGTGTTACTGGTAATGGCAGTGTTGCTGGACATTATCTATCCTGTGTATAAGTTACAGATAGAATGGAATAGTGTGTTACTGGTAATGGCAGTGTTGCTGGACATTATCTATCCTGTGTATAAGTTACAGATAGAATGGAATAGTGTTGCACCTGTTTGCAGTTATCTATTCATTAATCTGAGCAACTTCCATTTTGTGTGTAAATTGGTTTGGGAAAAGCAAGATGTCTATCTGGTCATTCAATTGTTATGAGCTTAGCTGCGTTGTGTCCGGATGGTACCTTCCATACTCACAATCAGAAATGCCTTAAGATCTCTATCCTGCCAATGTTATGCGCTTGGATGTACGGTGCGTTTTCTTGTTGCAAGAACCCAAGGACATATCATAAAAAGTCAGGTCCCTGTATACCGTAATTGAACATGGAAAAGATTGAGGGCAGTGGAATGCTTTTTATTTTTGCTTTATCATAACATTTTCAACAGTATTACACACAAGAGAAATGTCAATAAATTGTACAGATCAAAAGACTCAATCACGAAACATAAGGAAAAGGTCATATCAAGCAGATTGTGTGCATATACTTTAAGTTACACAAGCTAGTCATATAATAATACTAGCATAAAAGGTAATTAGCCTAGTATAGGAAAGGGAAGAGGAGGTACAAATGGGATGAAAGGAAAAAAAAAGCCACCTCGGAGGGAGAGGGAATGAGGGTAACAGATGAGGGAACCACAAGCAAAAAAAAAACAACTGTCTTTTCACAAACCACCTGGCATAGGAACACTATGGAAATTGTACCAAGGAATGGGACTGAAACCGAGCTACAACGTTATTGTGAACATCTTAAACTCTATATAGAACTCGACTATGATAAGAGCTGACTTGCTTGACCTACTGTATCAATTTACCTAGAAGAAAGACAGCCGTGTGCAAAAAATTTATAATGTATAATGTTTAGAAGAATAAACTCCTTTAGCTTCAAGATTTTATCTGCTGTACCAAGTTACCAACACTATAGCGAACAGTCTAATCTATACTGTGTCAGCCATGAGCCATAACAGCCACATACACCTGCTAAGCTATAGGCAATATGAGCTAATACGAAGAGAAGTAAGAAGTTCCAGGTCCCGGTAAAGGTGCCTGGTGGTGGCAGCACAGGTTTCTTCTACAACGACTGTGCAGTTGGCATTTGCAGGAAACTGTCTGGTAAAGAAAAAACTACCAGTAGGCAGATACTCATTTAAGTTTTGTCTGTCCTACAATTGAGGAATATATTAGGATCAGTCAGAAGAAAACTGTCCATCAGGTTGCAGGTACAGTTTATATTTCAACAGAAAACAACCTGTCATTTTAGTTCCTTCTATTCCTCTACTATACAGATCATTACTAAAAAGAACATTTTTTCATCAAGTTGAAAGCATAAAGAGACTTCTTCTGTTCTTCTTGTAGTTTACATATACCTGATGCCACATCCAGAGTTAGACTTTGATATAATCAGATTCTAGAGCACTGCAAGTACTGGTCTGGATTATCTAGAGTTCTGTGCAATTGCAATTTAAGGACTCGCACTCATGCAAACGTACTTTTGACAACCATATAGGGGAATGCCTATACTATAAATTTACTGAGAGGGAACAAGCCCTTGCAAATTCAATGCGCTCCTTTTATCGGAAATGTTACTCCTTTTAGTTCTGGATGGACGGAATACGTTCTGATCAGTTTGAAAGTGAGCACATGCACAGTACAAAACAGTACAAACATGGCTGCAAACTAGTCCTCTGTGTGTTCTAATGATGTTGAGGATGTATCAGTAAAACAGGTGTGGAATTAACCTCTTCCTTTCTTGATGGTGCAAAAATGACGGTTTTGTTGGCAACATAATTTTTTTATTAGCTTGCTTTTTCTTTATCCCTTGAACCTGTTTCTGCGATATGGAAATGTATCTTTATTGTGTTTATTACATTATATGATTTGTGACTTGTCAGGTAGAGAAGTTTCAAAATGTTGGCACCATCACATCATGTTTCAATTTCATTGAATTAAACAATAACTAAAAAATGTTCAGCCTAGAAGGAGAAAAGTATTTGAAGAGTGATCAAAAATTACTGTAGTACAATTTTTTATATTTCTTTGCAAATTATATGAAACAAAATTCTGTTTTATGTTTTGGTCAGTTTGCCTTATAAAATATATGTCTTACATATACATCTTTATCGCTTGTCTATCTCTTACTCTTATATCTCTATCGCTTATATTTGTAACATACAAATCATCTTTTTCTGTGAATCCGCTTATGTTTGTAAAAACTTGATTTAAAGGAAAAACATCTCCCGCATTCTGAACAGGAAAATGGCTTCTCCCCACTGTGAGTCCTTAGGTGCTGGATAAGAGTTTCTTTCCGTGAAAAACTTTTGGTGCACTCAGAACAAGAATATGGCTTCTCTCCTGTGTGAACACGCATGTGCCTTATCATATCAGCCTTGAACATGAAAGATTTCCTACACTCAGTACAAGTGTATTTCTTCTGAGTGTGACTTCTCTGATGTTTAAGAAGTGCTGATTTCACTGTAAAAAACTGTTCACATTCAGAACAGGCTGTTGATGGCCTTTGTGGGATAGTGTGACCTTGTTTACAGAACAGACAATTACCACATACACAGCCTGGATGTGGTTTTTGAGGGGTATCAAGATATGGGCTCTTACTCTTCTTCCATGGTAGGGACATCTCTTTATTATAAGACACAGACGGGCCTATAGAAAGAATTAGAATACAGGAGCATCAGATAATTTGCTCAAATAACAGAAAAAAACCCCAGAAAGTAAATTCCCTCCATGACTTATTAAAGGAAAGAAAAGAAAACACTTAGAATATGGAGTTTATTTAACACAGTGAGAAGAAGGTGGACAAAAATGGAAGAACCAGTGCCAGAGTCACTACCTTGGGGGCATATAATGAACCAGGGGTATGACTGTGGAATCTTTCACTAGAATGGAGCAAGTGTATCAATATCAATATAACATCAGGTGGGTACCACAATGTTTTTCATAAAACAATAGCCCTTGGAAGGACAACCAAGAATAGAAACATAGAAAGTGACGACAGGAGGCCCTTACAATCTGCCCAATTGTTTATTTAAAAATATACTGATATTTATCACAAACATGTTTAAATTGTTCTCCTGAATAAATTGAATACATTGTTTTAAATGGGTTCAATAAGTCCTGTATTTTAAAATTAGGGCTGATAATACCCCTGCCTTACAAATCCAGAGATACACACACACACACACAAGCATAAACACAATTTTTATCTTCCTTCAGTGAATTTTCCACACTCACATTTTTATTATTATTATTCTTAGTAGTAGTAGTAGTAATAATTATATGTGTTATGTTAAAATGTAATTTGGATGAAATCAATATCCTAACATTAGATGTATAATTATTATGTATTATTATACTATTGTTTAAATATAGATGCTTATTTACTGTTTAATTTTAGTATAGGATGTGTATAAATACATTAGTTAGTTAATTATGGAACAAAAGAGCATTTCAAATAAAGATTAAAGAAACTTCCAAGATGTGGCCATCAGGGAAAGGAGGAATTCCAGGGAACAAATTCTACACTCATGGACAAATATATTCCTGAACAAATTCAAGTTTTGGGTGTTGGCAATCTTACCATTTAAAATTCAAGGATCGTGTAACACCTATTTTACAGTCTCAACCAATTGTTATACGACCTGTGGATTGTAATTCAGCCTACTTTGTATTGCTATAAATGTAAAGGTTCCGCCTCTAAAGGGCAGAATTTCTAATGAGAAATTTGGGTGATAACTTTATCACAGTGCTTGCATTTGTTTTTGTTAATAAACCTTTTTTTATATACTTAAAGTTTATTAGATGCACACATTCATTTTTTGATTTTTCAGGGGCGTGCCTAATTACAGACCCCCGCACGTGTGCAAAGCATGCAGGGCAGTATACTGTATGTATTGGAATTAGAGGCTATGAATAGTGTGAGTGCTTCAGTGTTAATGTGAATGCACATTAAGCAATATCAAAGAATGAATTAAAAAAATTAGTACAGCAGCATGGTGAATACAGACGTATAAACAACGTTTCCATAGTCAAGGACAAAGCAATATGCAAAGGTCTACCGTGAAGTAGTAATGGATTCACTTCCGGAGCCTTTAGTTTCAGAAGCGTTTTAAGATTAATGTATTAATAAAATATTTTAACCTACAAAATGTTTCAGCAGCGATTTCATAACTTTATACTCAGGGCCGGTGCTAGGGTGTTCGGCACCCCCCTGCAAACTTTAAATTTGTGCCCACCTGTTTAACAATTTCACATTATGGTTAACCACAATAAAAGAAAGCAAATTATAATCACTATTATACAATACAAACAGCCTCCAAGGGCCAGGCCCTATCTGGCCGCAGTAACTTCCGGCCCTATGGGTATTAGTTGCGTATATTTACGGCCCCAACTCTGTAAGCGCGCCCACTTTCCCTCATCTCAATGCCTCCCCTCCGCCCATTTCTATGCAAATCCTTAGGTGCGTATTTCCGCCACACTTAGGGTCGGAATCTTCCCCACCGATTCACAAGTCCGTCCCTTAGCCATTTCCGACCTTAACTTCAACGTAGACGGCGTATCACTATTACTACGCATGAGCAGTTGATGCAAAATCGATCCGATTCTAAATATACGCACAGAACTTTTGTTAAAAAACGGATCTCTGAATACGGCCCAATAAGAGGAGACCTATACCATTATATAAGAGTATAGAAGGTTTTACGGTCCACGGGCATAATTCAGGGAATTATCACAGGTAAAAAGATAATAGGTATCTAAGCCAGATGTGGTGCCTGCGTGCACATATCCAGAAAATAAAAAGATTGGCGAGGGGCCATTGATAATTAATAAATGACTGAGGGACTTCATAGTTTAATATGGTGGACTAAAGACTGCGTGGATTAAGTTTTTATAGAAAATAAAAGTAAAAAAGTGAACTGCGGGGACTTATTTTCAGTGAATGAGGAGGCTGTGTGTGATGTCCAAGCTTGGGAAGAAAAAAAATAAATTACTAACTATGAAAAGCAGTTTTCAATTGCAGGATTCTTTGATAAAAAAAATTATTTTGTATAATATGCAAACGGAAATTAAAAAAAATTGAAAAAAACCCCAAAAAACCGAATTGTGAAATATTGTTTGGCATTGTGATAGGCTGAAGCAGAAAACTGCAATCCATCTGATTTTAGGTAATTCTTTAACAATTAGCGAAAGAAACCCAGCAGGAAAGATCTTTTCCCATACCAAATCTTGTGGTAGAAGTAAAGCAGCTGGAGAATTATTCCAGTACAAACAGAAACAGAGTGACTTTTTTTTTTGTAAATTGTGAAAAATAATTGAATAGCGCTTGCAATAATAGTTGTAAAACTAGTTTAAAAGGTCTTTATTTTGTATTGCTGAAATGTTTGTGAACAATTTGTTGTTTGTGTATAATAATAATAACAAAAGACTAATTAGTCTGCAGAAAAGTAAGTATTTAAAGTGTATGAATAAAAAAAATGGGAACAAGATGAAAAGGTTTGTTTTTGCAACCTCAAAACGGAAGGTAAGAATTTTGTGATTAAAGAAGGTAATTATTATTGCTGATGTAAAGGAAAGGAAGATTTGAAGTACAGATTATTGTTTGTTCATTTAAAAAAAAACTTAGAGAATCAGACACTGTCTAGGATTTATAATAAATAAATATTAAAGTTACTTAAGAGCCACACCTAAAAATGACTATTCCTTGTGTCACATGTTAAAAGTATGTAGGGGGATGGTAGAGGATAGAGGATGTTACTATATAAGGAGAAGGTCAGTGAGTGAGTGAATAGGAGTTAGAAAAAAAGATACAAACATCCCCCAAGTCTTATAAACCTGGAATTTTTTGTGTACTCAAATTACAACCAGCTTGAAGACATGCAAGTTTTTTTCCAAGGATTATTAAAACAAAGCATCCTGTTCAGAATAGAATTATTTAGAATGATAGTGTGGCTAAATATTTTTTCTTAATTCTTATATCATATTACAAGTGTATGCATACTTATTTAATTCTAAAGTCACACCATGCTGATGTTTGGTATTAAAGGTACCAGAGTGCTATTAACATTCTAGAACTAATCTAGACATATAGTAGTTTTGTTAGAATGGGATAAGTAAATGGATTATTGTTTGATTCAAGGATTCAGGTATATTTTATTAGACAGATTGTAATTTCTTCTGGATTATTATTAATTTATTTAAATATTGTTTTTAGGGATATAAATATTTATATTGTATAAAAATTGGGAATATGACTATGCAATATATGATTTGCCATTACAGGATGAAATCTGTTTAAAGCATCTTGACTGATTAGCTTAAAAATATATATAATTTGTTTTATTAGTAAATTTGAAGATTATTAGATGCACATTATTACTTAAAGAATTTAAAGTTATTCATGGTTCATTCCTCTGTACTACACTGAATTGACAGAATGTGTAAGAGGAGTTTTTATAGTTTTTTTTTATTGTTCTATTAGGTTATGTAAAGTTATTATTATTAATGTTTATTTATCAGCTGCCACAGAGGCGTTGGAATGGGGGGCGAGGGGGCACCCAGGACCGCTTACAAGGTAACCCTTTGCCTTCCCCTGTCAGCAGTCCTGAGTGCCCAGGAACGCTGAAGGGGGAGGCAACGGGGACTCTTGTAAGTAAGGGGGGATGCGGCGCCAGGCCGATCATGCCCCGCTATGAAGACTGCAGAGCTCAGTGTGACGCTGGCGCGACCTCAGGTCACATCAGTGTCATACAGAGCAGAGAGGGAGTGCCGCTGAGGAGCACAGCAGGAGGAAGAAGGTAAGGTAAATAAAGGAAGGGGATTGGGACTCTGGGAGGCTGAGGGGAGACATTAGGGGATTATTTGGAGGCTTGGGAGGCATGAGGGCAATTATTTGGAGGCTGAGGGGAGACAAGTAGGGGGTAAATTTGGAGGCTGAGGGGAGACATGAGGGGATTATTTGGAGGCTGGGTAGACATGAGTGGATTATTTGGAGGCTGAGGGGAGACATGAGGGGATTATTTGAAGGCTGAGGGGAGACATGAGGAGGATTATTTGGAGGCTGAGGGAAGACATGAGGGCGATTATTTGTATTCATTCTTTGTTTGAGAAAGAGAGTACAAACAATAACAATGATCGTATGAATACAACACATAGAAAGTGACATAGAAACACAGAAAGTGACGGCAGATAAGAGCCACATGGCCCATCCAGTCTGCCCAGTTGCTTATTTAAAACTATACTGACCCTGGTCCCTATTTATCCTTGATTTAGTTTGAGATTTAGGATATCCTTATATTTATCCCAACCATGTTTAAACTGTTCAAATGTGTTAGCCTCAACCACCTCAGATGGGAGAATATTCCACTTATCTATCACCCTTTCAGTGAAGTAATTTTTCCACAAATTTCCTTTGAATCTACCTCCAGTTTATATTCATTCCCTCATGTTCTATTACACCTCTTCCTTCGAAAAATGCCACCCTCCTCTAGCCATTC
>WWET01001241.1:254981-268609 GCA_011038615.1 Limnodynastes dumerilii
ACTGAAGATTCACCCCAGTTTACATCAGGTAGATTAAAATCTCCCATGATTATTACCTCCCCTTTTAATGCCATTTTAGCAATGTCTTGCAATAGGACATTGTCCATTTCCTCCTCTTGCCCTGGTAGCCTATATATCACTCCAATACGAACAATAACCCCCTGGGTTCTATGGATACCCAAAGCGCCTCCGTTTTTTATCCAATACTCCCTATTAAAGTAGAATTTAACCCTTAGCATACATTAATAAGCCTCCTCCAATTTTTCCTACTCTATCCTTCCTAAATAATTTATAACCTGGTTTAGCTAGGTCCCAGTCATGATTTTCATTACACCATGATTCTGTGATTCCCACAATATCCAGATTATCCCTTGACATTATTGCAATTAGTTCAGGGATCTTATTTCCTAAGCTCCTAGCATTTGCACACATTGCTCTAAGAGGTTGCATTATAAATATCCTTCTTCAGTTTATTATTATTGCTAGATAAGTTTATATTGCTTTTTATGGTTTCTTTTCCATTAGTTGCTGTGGCTATACTATCTGTCATTATCGACTGGCCACACAACACTTCTTGGTTTGGGGAGCAGCTATTTTTATTATTTGTATCACTGCCCCCCTCTCCTAGTTTAAATGGTTTCTAATATGGTTAAACTAGCTAGCAGAGAAAATTGTTACAGAGGGACAATCTAGTATAACAACAATAGAGATATTATTATACTCTACATTAATCACATGAAAAGTGCTGAGATAGCCAATTACAATGCTTAACATAAAAGGAAATAGGATAGAAAAAGAGAAAGGAAGTAAAAGGGGAGTAATGGGAACAGAGGGGAGCCATGATTAGTTAGAACTTAGGCGTTTGAGATTGGAGAAGGACCGGGTGTACTGGGAGAATGCAATGTGTCTGTGTGGAATATCCAAGAGGCCCATGTGGCTAGGTACTCCTGAAATTGGTCTGTAGCTGAGAGAATGATTTCATCCATTGACCGATAGAATTTGAGTCTCTTATACCACTCTTCCACAGTATGGACCACCACTGTGCAGGGATAAGAGCCCTAGCGGCACTCCCCAGATGCATTAATAAGGTATGTCGAAATGCGGTCGAGGAGCCAGGAGGTTGCGAGAGGACCGAAAGTTTGGGATCTGTCAGGACCTCAGAGCCCACAACTTTCTGTGTGATCTTGATTTTGATATCCCAGAACTGGGATAATTTAGAACACCCCCACCAGATGTGCGCCATCATGCCTAAGGCTTGATTGCAGCTCCAGCATTCAGCTGCAACTTGAGGTAAAAAGGAGTGAAGTAGTTGCGGGGTTCTATACCATTGTGTTTGAATCTTTATCTGGGTTTCGATAACCGAGAGGCTACGGGAGCAGGACGGAGTAATTTGAATTATGCGGTTCCACTCCTCCTCTGATGGGGGGTGTGTAAGATCCCGATGCCATGCTTCAACGTATGTGGGCAGGCCGGTAAATTTAGCCAATAGCAAGATTTTATAAAGTATAGAGATCAAATGTCTCGGGAGCGTGTAGTGGATGCAATGGTTTTGAAGGGAGTTAGGGCATGTTTGAAATGAGTCCTATGGGGGAAGTGGGAGAGGAAGTGATGTATTTGTGTGTATGTCCATCTCTCAGAGGGGGGCAGAGAGAATTTGAGTTGTAGATCTGCAAAGGAAAGCAGGGTACTGTTATGGAGAATGTGGTGAACTCTGGTGAGGCCCACCTCAGTCCAGGCTGAGAGTGATTTGGGTTGCAGTCCGGGAGCGAAGTCTGGGTTAAAGGTGAGTGGTGTGAGGGGCGATCTCTGGGAAGAGAGGGGGTCCTTTCTTTTCTCCGCATTCTTTTCCAGATTTCTAGGGTCGGGGTTATGGTTGGGTGTATGACCTGGGGGAAGGAGGGGAGCCATGGGAGAAGCTGTAACGGCGTCTGGACATAGTTACCCTCCAAGACAACCCATTGTTTTGTGGCAGAGGAGTCTTTAAGACCGCGTATACACAATCTGCGTTGCAAGAAGTAACGTAGATTACGTTACAAAATTAGTGCGCATACGCACTAGCACATTTCTCAAAACTCTGGCCTCAATTGCAATGCTGCCGGAGTTCTGAATACAGCCCTGTATGTGCAGCATTTAAAATGGCGGGATATTCGCAGGACATAAATAATTAATAGAAGTGTTTAGTTACTAGAAGTAATAGGCCCAAATGCACTGGGTAATAGAAGGATAGATGAAGTTGTAATTAGGATAGTAAGTAGATCATTATTAACCAAATGGTTTTTTTTCCTTACAGGATATGAATTTGAAGTTGAGTTAGTAATTTATTATAAGAAATTAATTAAAATATAAAAGCTTTATTATCTTCAGGAAAAGATCATCTGGAAGGTAAAGAGATGTATTTAGGATATTGTTGGTATTTGCAGACTTGCTAAAGTCTATTGGTGAGCAATTGATTTTCCTTCTCTTATAGTAATAAGGTTTTTTCTTTACTTGTTTGGAAATGTTAAGAAAAAGTAATTCTAAAAGAATGATTATATGTCCTTCTTACAGATGACTCTTTCCAGGTAATACAAATTGAATTAATCCAAAATGTTGTAATATACAGTATATATGTTAATCAGTCATAGTAGTGTTTGTTATGTGTAACTTATTATTTTACTATAGGGATACGGATATGAAACAATAGTGAATTTATAACTACAATTAAGGACAGAATTTGTGTATCAGACTATGTCTAATTTAAATTAATTTAATGACATAACTATGGGATTTATGTTCATTGGTTTGTTTCTGGTTAAATAATTTCTTATTTTCTGTAATTAATATGTCTTTAAACAGCCTCGTAGTAAAATGGCATCCCTTATGAGTAATGGTTAACCTGCATAAACTGTCCAGCCCTTCTGCTATTACTTTCACCCTTCCACCATGACTGTAGTCTGTTAAGAATCTCCTTTGTTGATATAGGGCCAGTTAGGAGCTCCTTCAGGAGTGAAGCACCACCGTGAGGTGGATTTATTATTTTGTTTTATTATTTTTGAGTTATGAGGGAATGTTCTTTATAATATTTTCAATACACAAGCATAAACTCTAAGGTTTTGTAAATGTTGATAGTTGAATTTCATGTATGTCAATAATGACACAGACATGGTGATTGAAGGTAATTTTGTTTGGTAGCTACATTGAGGGTTTCTTTTAAATAACTCTGTACATTTGTGCAATTGTGATTAATATATTTGGTATTAATAATAATAATTTTTATATAGTCATAAAATTTAGTGTAATAATTAGTGTGCATTCAATAATGCCACTTGTTTGGGGATAGTTTTTATTTTTAACTGTTTTTCCAATCCACAGTATATACTAATGTGTTGACATGGTTTCTAGATGGATAAGAAGCATGTCTAGTTTAAAGTTACAATGCAGTATTTATAAAAAAGAAATTAGTAAAAGAATTTGTGTGTAGATATGGTGTACCACAAATGATTGAAAGTAACAGATATACATTTAGTTGAGAAAGTATTTCAGACAATGTTATAATTATTATGATTAAGAGTAAATTATATAGTCATATAGATTATAAGTAAGTGATAATGTTGAAATTTTTAATGCTATAATTCAGAATAACCTGAGTAGAGTGATGAGGAACACAGGAAAATATTTTGTCAGTTTTCCTCTCTAGTTCTATATAACTTTAGAATCATTCCCAGATCTTATTTTACATTTTTTAAAGGTTATTATTAATTCACAAGAAGACTTAAAAAACATTCAAGATGTAACTTTCAAGTATCTGATTGAGATGAGTAAGTAGTTACAAAAGCAAGAAGAAACTGATAGTATAACAGATGTCTATTGAGAAAAGTCATGATATAAAGGCAGAAGAATGTGTTATGGTCAGAAACTTTTATGCTCTAGTTGTTTGACAGATCATTGGGAAGGACCATACTAAGTGTTGTTAACTACAAATATAGAATTGAATGTTGCAAAGAAATACGCATGGATTCATGCATCCCATTGAGAAGAAAAAGGTAGTCAACCCGACAGTGATCTTGAAAGATGAAGACTAATAAAATTGTTGAGCTAGATATAACAAATTTGTTTTCACAACAATGATGTGGTTTGGGAAGAAGAATCTGAGAAAGAAAAAGCCAAGGAATAATATCCTTATTACAGTTACTGTACTATCACTATAGACATGACTTGTTCTTTGATTTTATTTTTTTTTGTTATATCTTATATTTGGAAAAATTTTTTTAGCACTAAGAAATACGATGGAAAGATCTGATGGTAATTTTGAAGAAATCAGGGATATGTAATAGTAGGAAAAATGTGAGAGTTTAACTTGTCTTAATCATTCATTCTACTCACAATTAGTGACACATATAGTAATGACACATAATAGTAGAGTTAAAAAATTAGTACATGGAGATGAATATAAGGATTGTGGTGAGAAGCTTGCAACTGAAATGTATATATGTAAAGATTGTGATAATTCAAGGATGTGTAAAATGATAATATATGATATGTGTAAGAGTAAAACATTTTCTAATTAGTCAAACAAGTACTAAAGTATGATAGAATAGGTAATGAAATGAATATATAATGAACATGCTCACATTTTTAATAAGAGTGGATAATGAATGTATAACTAAGGATGAAAAGTTATTACTAAGAATGGTAGTTCAAATATATAAGTAACAAACAGACATATATAAAGAGTAAAGTAATGACAAACACGTACTTGGTAACTAAACAACCTTTCATTATATTTAAGGAATATTATATGTATGGAAAGTGAGAATACAAATGACAAATAACAAGTGGTTAATTAAAATAGCAAGTTATTTAGGGAAAGGTATTCTAGAAGTAGATATATTTACATATGATGGTTTAAGGAAGATTATGTGAGATAATTAATTATTCAATGGTTACATTGGAGAAGTAATAAATATAAAATATCACTTATGGAATATTTAAACAATGGGATTAGAAAATATAAATTGAGTTAATTGAGGATACACAATCTCTGGAATAAATTTGGTTGAAAAACTAAAGTTAATGATAACATTTTCTAGGATAATGTAATATGAGATTTTAACATAATAAGATAGTGTTAAATTATTAAATTTCTCTAATTAGTGTGAACTGTAATACTACAATTAAATATGGTATAGAATATTATGTATATATAAATCACACAATTTGTCTAAAATTGATTATTATCATTGGTATCATCACAAGAATGATATTGCCCAAATGAAGTAAAATAGGATTCTGTTTAAATTTTTTTTTTATTAAATCTATATATAATTTTAAATATGTAAAATATTACATATACTGATATGATTAATATGATTAATATGGATTAAATTAATGATTTATTCATTGGAAAAGTTTTTATATTGATATAATGAATATTATTAAGTGGATACTTTATAACATATGTATTTCAGTAATTATGAATCATTGTAATTAAACATTGGGTAGAGAAACAGGAAAAAAATTAAATAAATTGGAAGAACATATAGTGTTGGATGAGTAAATAAACCTTTATTAAATAGAGTGTGATAGTTGATTTAACTATCAAATTGGGAATTGTTAAAATGTAATTTGGATGAAGTCAATATTCTATATCAGATATATAAATATGATGTATTATTATATAATTGTTAAGATATAGATGCTTATTTAACAAAAAGAGCATTTCAAAAAGATACACTTGAAGATGTGGCCAGCAGGGGAAGGAAGAATTCCAGGGAACATATTCCAAAGTAATGGTTTCAAGATTACCCACTCTCATGGACAAAGACATTCCTGAACAATTTTTTTATATACTTAAAGTTCTTTTGATGCAGACATTCAATTTTTGATTCTTCAGTGTGTACTCATGGATTGCATGTTACATCTGTAACCTCAGTCTCCAGTAGGATTGCGTCTGTTTGGGAGCTGCAAACCCATCGGATCGTACAAGTGTGTATCTGGCTTAAGTTGCCCTCTGAGTACACATACAGGAACAGGGGTTAGGAACGCACCAATGGGAGGAGCCTTAAAGCATTGGCAATAGGGTTACCTCTATATAATTATATAGTTTTTGAACCCGCCTAGCAATACAAGTGCAGAGACACAGTGATACCCACAATAATGATCATAATCCAATCTCTCTCACTAGTTTGCTCAGATCTCCAGCTCTGATCTGAACCAAAATACTTTCTATTGAACATTTCAAATCCATGTTATTACCACATTACCACTCTCACGTCATATTCACTTTCCCGTATTTGTTAATGCTAAAGCAGGAATATGAGCCAATAGAATTAAGTAACTCAAATTATAAATGCAATGGTAACTTCTCTACTAGGATTACTCCAGGACAGCACCCAGCAGGAGATGTGGGTTTGCCTCTGTTATTGTCAGGCTAGAAAAACACAGGAAGATCTGGAATATTACGGTTACCAGAGACAACTGCAACTGCAATGTTTCCGATCCGCAGTGGCAAGGACAGTGCCCACCAGAGGAATGCAACGGTAAGAATGTAGCCCACCACTCGCCAATGTCTCCTTCCAACGTCAAGGTCATTATCAACCTGGACATCTGATACTTATACCGAAATAAAGCTACAGAACAAGGAATATTTGGGCTCACTCTCTGCAATGCCACCACTTATTTACCCACTGTTTAATGGTCTTTTAGGTCAGAGGGTCTTTTAATGCTCCCTTATAATCTTTATAAGCAGAACTAGCAGAATAGCTTCCATTTTGTGCATTCATCCATGATACCCAATTGAAATCTAATGTCACCCATCCAAACTTCAAAGAAATAACACTTCCGGCATCTTCCACTAGAGAAATCAAGATAAGCGGCGCCTTTCTACTATAGTGTATAGTATAGGTGTGGTCCTCTCAACATGTACCAGTCAAGACTTTCGTACTGCCACAATTTTCCATGTGCTAGAGTCAGAAGAGTTGAGGTTTGTCCCGGCTATTGGAAGTCCGTGTATAACTGTGCAAATGTATGAATCCATAGATATGGTGCCCCTACGACTGATGATCCTTACACATCTATTGCTAGGGGTCACAATCGCAAAACAATCTGGTCTCGGGATCCGTAAAAGAAGAATCCATTCTACAACATCAAGATATTTGGTTTTGGAAGGATCCATCATCAGATTAATGTCATTTTTTTCCCAATCCCATAACTTGCAGCCATCAAAAGCTGAAAGAACAGCTGTACAATGACGTAGTTAATGAGCCGAGGCTATAAACACCTATCTGGTATTCCATGGTGGCACAGATTGTCTCATCATTACTGGATGTTGCAGACGGCCTGAAATAATATTTTAACCAATAGCTTTGGAAGAAGATTTGCTTGTTTTCAGTTTGTGTATTATAGTCCCAACTAACTGTCCTCAGCAGCTTGATCTCAAAGACTAAGGGCTGTAACTAATACAGCTTAATAGTGAGAACCTCATACCTCCGAGTTCACTAAAGTATTTGTTATAGTAATGCCTCCTGCTGATGTCCTTCTTGTGGGCAATTGCCAGAACACCCTCAGCTCAGCAGGAGAACTGTGCTCATTATAAAGGTATTGTGTTGGAGGAAATGGATGAACCAGTTCTATAAATTGGGTTAAGAGCTTCCATATCTCATGAACAGTTTCTTGTTCCTTCTGTGAACAGACCAGATTCACCTGTCACAAACACAACTTTCATCCTCATACACTGTGTATTGCTGGAATTTGTCTGTCGTGGATACATAGAAGACCCTGATTTATCCATATTTATCAATATTCTCATTCTCTGGTATAACTTATGTTTTTTTTTTCTGAAACGTCTTCATGTAGAGATGATGTTGTGACCAGAACATTACTGCAAGAGCCACTAGAGTCCATTCTAGTCATGACTAATTCTCTACGGTAAAAACACTGTCATGACGGGACATCCACTCGATCTTCTGCATGATGCAATCTCATTCACAGGGGAGTCGCCCTGTTCCTGGCGGCTTAGAGAATGATGCGTAGAAACAATCTGTCCTGAGAAAACAGAAGACTCGTCTTCTCCCTTATTACCAACCATCTCATAGACAACAATGAGTTTGACTGGATCATTGCCATGGGTGCTGTCCTGGAGCTGATCCAACCTAGACAAATGATTACCTGGACAAGCTTGGGAATCTCTACTTAGCTCCCTTTGGCTCATGCAGCCCTACAAACACTCCAACAGCAGCATGTTCATAACCTATAACACTGGGCCCAGTTCTCAGCTGTGTGTAATTATGGAAAGTCTTGCATCTTCCCCACACATCCAGTCATGGGGTGAGAACGCCTGGATTACATAAACCCATAATCATCATTATTTGTCACTTTCACATTTCTGGACATGCACAGGGCTAAAAACTGCAAAACACTGCAATAAAAGCTGCAGATACACAACTGAGAATCAGGGCAGCAGACTGGATGGGCCAGATGGCTCTTATCTGCCGTCACATTCTATGTTCCAATGCATAACATTCTCTCTATTCTGTTACAATTGAGCAATCAAAGCAGCATACAGGAAAATATCGGCTTAGTAGGAAAATAGAAACATGAATACAACTGACCTGCGCTAGGATCTGGGGCGAAGTCTTCCAGCCCCCCGTGACTTTCTCCATCCCGATCTACAGCGCTCTCAGCCCCTGCGTCACAGCCTGTGCAGGAGAATGGACAATGAATGGAAGAAAGAAATACAGAGGTGTAGTAAGAATTATCACCGTAGTTTATACTGAACATTTGGCCAGACCTGTCAGGGATAAGAGATGTGTTATCTAGGCATATGCAACCTTCAGCATTCAGGAAAAGAGGGAAGACAGAAAAATGTAAGGAACAGTAATTATGAAAGGGGAGATATGTGTTTAAAGAGAGTTTAGGGTTGGATGTTGAAACAAGACGGACAGAGGGGGAGATGGGAATTTATATATTTTGTGAGTGTTTTATAACTACTCTAGTGGCCAGATTTACTAAGCAAATAATAGTGGAGATGGTGCCCGTACTGATGTACTGTTACTATCTGAAATGCCGAATAAAAAAAAAATTAAAGGAAAAAAGGGGGCACTGTTTAAGAGTGGCTGTTTTGGAGACTTAGGGACCTCTGCCGGGGGTGATCTCTCAATTTAAAAGTACATGATATATGACCCAAAGTTGGGACTCTGACAGTTTTAGAGTAAAGGACCAAATCAGAGAAGCCTTGTAAGTGGCTGGTGGCTTATCATATATCTGTATAATGTAAGTGGCTGGTGGCTTATCATATATCTGTATAATGTAAGTGGCTGGTGGCTTATCATATATCTGTATAATGTAAGTGGCTGGTGGCTTATCATATATCTGTATAATGGAAGTGGCTGGTGGCTTATCATATATCTGTATAATGGAAGTGGCTGGTGGCTTATCATATATCTGTATAATGGAAGTGGCTGGTGGCTTATCATATATCTGTATAATGGAAGTGGCTGGTGGCTTATCATATATCTGTATAATGGAAGTGGCTGGTGGCTTATCATATATCTGTATAATGGAAGTGGCTGGTGGCTTATCATATATCTGTATAATGTAAGTGGCTGGTGGCTTATCATATATCTGTATAATGGAAGTGGCTGGTGGCTTATCATATATCTGTATAATGGAAGTGGCTGGTGGCTTATCATATATCTGTATAATGGAAGTGGCTGGTGGCTTATCATATATCTGTATAATGGAAGTGGCTGGTGGCTTATCATATATCTGTATAATGGAAGTGGCTGGTGGCTTATCATATATCTGTATAATGGAAGTGGCTGGTGGCTTATCATATATCTGTATAATGTAAGTGGCTGGTGGCTTATCATATATCTGTATAATGGAAGTGGCTGGTGGCTTATCATATATCTGTATAATGGAAGTGGCTGGTGGCTTATCATATATCTGTATAATGGAAGTGGCTGGTGGCTTATCATATATCTGTATAATGGAAGTGGCTGGTGGCTTATCATATATCTGTATAATGGAAGTGGCTGGTGGCTTATCATATATCTGTATAATGGAAGTGGCTGGTGGCTTATCATATATCTGTATAATGTAAGTGGCTGGTGGCTTATCATATATCTGTATAATGGAAGTGGCTGGTGGCTTATCATATATCTGTATAATGGAAGTGGCTGGTGGCTTATCATATATCTGTATAATGGAAGTGGCTGGTGGCTTATCATATATCTGTATAATGGAAGTGGCTGGTGGCTTATCATATATCTGTATAATGGAAGTGGCTGGTGGCTTATCATATATCTGTATAATGGAAGTGGCTGGTGGCTTATCATATATCTGTATAATGTAAGTGGCTGGTGGCTTATCATATATCTGTATAATGGAAGTGGCTGGTGGCTTATCATATATCTGTATAATGGAAGTGGCTGGTGGCTTATCATATATCTGTATAATGGAAGTGGCTGGTGGCTTATCATATATCTGTATAATGGAAGTGGCTGGTGGCTTATCATATATCTGTATAATGGAAGTGGCTGGTGGCTTATCATATATCTGTATAATGGAAGTGGCTGGTGGCTTATCATATATCTGTATAATGTAAGTGGCTGGTGGCTTATCATATATCTGTATAATGGAAGTGGCTGGTGGCTTATCATATATCTGTATAATGGAAGTGGCTGGTGGCTTATCATATATCTGTATAATGGAAGTGGCTGGTGGCTTATCATATATCTGTATAATGGAAGTGGCTGGTGGCTTATCATATATCTGTATAATGGAAGTGGCTGGTGGCTTATCATATATCTGTATAATGGAAGTGGCTGGTGGCTTATCATATATCTGTATAATGTAAGTGGCTGGTGGCTTATCATATATCTGTATAATGGAAGTGGCTGGTGGCTTATCATATATCTGTATAATGGAAGTGGCTGGTGGCTTATCATATATCTGTATAATGGAAGTGGCTGGTGGCTTATCATATATCTGTATAATGGAAGTGGCTGGTGGCTTATCATATATCTGTATAATGGAAGTGGCTGGTGGCTTATCATATATCTGTATAATGGAAGTGGCTGGTGGCTTATCATATATCTGTATAATGTAAGTGGCTGGTGGCTTATCATATATCTGTATAATGGAAGTGGCTGGTGGCTTATCATATATCTGTATAATGGAAGTGGCTGGTGGCTTATCATATATCTGTATAATGGAAGTGGCTGGTGGCTTATCATATATCTGTATAATGGAAGTGGCTGGTGGCTTATCATATATCTGTATAATGGAAGTGGCTGGTGGCTTATCATATATCTGTATAATGGAAGTGGCTGGTGGCTTATCATATATCTGTATAATGTAAGTGGCTGGTGGCTTATCATATATCTGTATAATGGAAGTGGCTGGTGGCTTATCATATATCTGTATAATGGAAGTGGCTGGTGGCTTATCATATATCTGTATAATGGAAGTGGCTGGTGGCTTATCATATATCTGTATAATGGAAGTGGCTGGTGGCTTATCATATATCTGTATAATGGAAGTGGCTGGTGGCTTATCATATATCTGTATAATGGAAGTGGCTGGTGGCTTATCATATATCTGTATAATGTAAGTGGCTGGTGGCTTATCATATATCTGTATAATGGAAGTGGCTGGTGGCTTATCATATATCTGTATAATGGAAGTGGCTGGTGGCTTATCATATATCTGTATAATGGAAGTGGCTGGTGGCTTATCATATATCTGTATAATGGAAGTGGCTGGTGGCTTATCATATATCTGTATAATGGAAGTGGCTGGTGGCTTATCATATATCTGTATAATGGAAGTGGCTGGTGGCTTATCATATATCTGTATAATGTAAGTGGCTGGTGGCTTATCATATATCTGTATAATGGAAGTGGCTGGTGGCTTATCATATATCTGTATAATGGAAGTGGCTGGTGGCTTATCATATATCTGTATAATGGAAGTGGCTGGTGGCTTATCATATATCTGTATAATGGAAGTGGCTGGTGGCTTATCATATATCTGTATAATGGAAGTGGCTGGTGGCTTATCATATATCTGTATAATGGAAGTGGCTGGTGGCTTATCATATATCTGTATAATGTAAGTGGCTGGTGGCTTATCATATATCTGTATAATGGAAGTGGCTGGTGGCTTATCATATATCTGTATAATGGAAGTGGCTGGTGGCTTATCATATATCTGTATAATGGAAGTGGCTGGTGGCTTATCATATATCTGTATAATGGAAGTGGCTGGTGGCTTATCATATATCTGTATAATGGAAGTGGCTGGTGGCTTATCATATATCTGTATAATGGAAGTGGCTGGTGGCTTATCATATATCTGTATAATGTAAGTGGCTGGTGGCTTATCATATATCTGTATAATGGAAGTGGCTGGTGGCTTATCATATATCTGTATAATGGAAGTGGCTGGTGGCTTATCATATATCTGTATAATGGAAGTGGCTGGTGGCTTATCATATATCTGTATAATGACATTGACGGAGGGGATGACAAAAGAAGTTAGTGGATTTCTTCAGCTGAGGTAGGGATGAAGGTAGACATTGGTGGGTGACTAGGGGATGAGAGGGTGGAGATTGAGATGCAGGAGAGGTGATGGTGAGGAGATGGAGCTCCTGATGGAGTCAATCTTGGAAGTAAAGAATGTGGCAAAGTCAGTGGCAGAAATGGAGAGAGGGAGGAGGGGAGAGAAGAGAGTTGAAGGTGGCAAAGAGGCGGCGGGGGTTAGATGATTGGGAGAGGATGAAAGACTTAAAGAAGGATTGCTTGGCGAGTGCCAGGGCAGAGCTAAAAGAGGAGAGTATAAACTTGAAGTGGAGAAAGTCTGTAAGTGAACGGGACTTCCTCCAGAGGTGCTCTGCAGCACGGGAGCATTTCTTTAGGAACTGAGTGAGAGGGGAGTGCCAGGGTTGTTGATTGTTGTGGTGAAGGGAGACAGAGGAGGGAGGGCGTTATTGTAGAGTGAGGTGGCTAGATTGGGGCAGGACATGGTTGAAATGGGTGCGAGGAGGGGATCAAGGGAAGAGGTGAAAGCCACATCAAGGGAATGGAGGTTCTTTTCAGGTGAGAATGCGTTTGGGTGACGGGGAAGGAGAGGAGGAGGAAGAAAGGGAGAAGGAGATAAGATGATGATCAGAGAGGGGGAAGGGAGAGATGGAGAAGTCAGACAAGGAGCATGAGGGTGAGAAAACAAGGTCAAGGGAGTGGCCCAGGTTGTGGGTGGGTGCTGACGTGCACTGTGATAGGCCAAGGGAGGCGGAGAGGGAAAGAAGTTTTGTAGTGCTGGGGTCTGAGGGGTTGTCAAAGGGGATGTTGAAGTCACCTAGGATAAGGCTGGGGAGGTCAGAAGACAAAAAGTGGGGGAGCCAGGCTCCAAAGTTATCAAAGAATTTGGAGGGGGGACCAGGTGGGCGGTAGATAACAGCAACACAGAGATTTAATCATTTGATTTAAAACATTGATTTAAATTGTGCAACCCTGATGGTCAGCTTTAGATGGTAAGCCAAACATATATTTGGCTTTTGCTTTGTACTGGCCACCAGTGCTATGATATAGTAAATAGAAGAGAAAAAAACTGTATTTGGTAAATACCCTCCCCCAAACACAATTCCA
>WWET01001241.1:268640-281111 GCA_011038615.1 Limnodynastes dumerilii
TAGGGAAATTGTAGTTTGGAAAATAACAATACTTGGGTGTAACCAGCAGCACCTCGGGAATGACCAATTCCCTTTAAGACAAAAAAATTAGAAAATGAAGATGTGCTATGGATACCCTTCAAGGTTTATTTAAAAAAATATATATTTAATTGTTCATTAATAATGCACACAACAAGTCCACATAGAAATTTAAAATACAAAACAAATATACAAGAGTGTATGTAAAAGAGTAATAATGTATATCAGAATATACACAGCAGTGAATTTATCTCAATGGGGCCCCATTCATTCTCCACCTACTATTTCAGTAATGCAAGTAGCTAATATAAATTGCTACAAGCATCTCTATTGACCTTTTAGCCTCTAAAGGATAAGTCCACAGTTTAATATGTATACTTTCACGAATTGATGCTGTAATGTTCCGGAATCACAGAATCACAATAATATATTCATTCAAACTGGTGTCCTCACATTTAGTGTGTCTTTGGGCTTTTTTAGGAACCACATAACACTATACACTGCTGTATTTAACATACACTCTTGGATATTTGTTTTGTATTTTACATTTATATGTGGACTTGTTATGTGCATTATTAATGAACAATTAAATTAATATTGTTTTTAATAAACCTTGAAGGGCGATATTCATAGCGCATATTTATTTTCCATCATATAGTGATATGTGTGTCTACTTCCTTCTCCCATACGTTGCCTGGTGTGAACCGGTTAGTGTAAATGGAGGCATGTGTCAATATTCTACTATGTGGCTTAACTATCTGTGTAATTAGATCACACATGTTTGGTATTTTTTATTATTTTTATTTAGTTAAGAAAATACATGTGTAAAGTTCATTGTTTTCTATATCATTAATATAGACCATTAAACACAATAAAAACATTAAACAAAACATTTGGATTTACAATAATAATAATACAAGAATCAGTAGATGGATGAGACGAAATGTGTTCCAAACAAGTAGCACAGATGCAGATGTACGCGTAAGACAGAAAAGCATTTATGTTGGGGAAAAATCGGATCTCTAATTCCATCCCATAGTTATTTATTGGTCAACTCTATGGGCCTGATCCAGATCTGAATGTATACCCAATTATGTAATGTATATTTGCATGAGATTGCAATGCGCTTCAGCCACATGGCATATTTTAGTCCAATGAGCTGGCACTCAGTAACCTATTTTAAACAATTGCATTAGCAATTCATTATCATGGTTTTGCCCAGGAGTGACTTTAAGTTCTTATTTTAAGAATTTTTTAAAGTATGAATCAGGCCCTAAGAGAGAAAAGTTACTCCTGGGCTAAACCATGTTGATTTCAGGTGATGATTTCAGTCATATTTCATCTGTTGCAAACAGTATTAGAGTTGAGAGGTGATGTTTCCTAGTCCAAGTCTAAATAAAAATGTAAAAGTAAAGCTGATCAGTATCTGTGTGCAATAAACAATTCAGAGATATAACCCTGCATACAAAGAGTACAATTAACTTGACTCTGCCTAAACTCAATATGGTTTTGCCCAGGAGTAACTATTCTCTCTTAATTTCAAGCTCATTCTTAAGTCTGGATCCAGCAAAGAGTGTATAAAAAAAGTAAATAAAACATACTTTTCATAAAAATAAAAATAGAAAAATTACTATATTTGATTTGATGCCCAATTTTCTATTAAATAAAAAAAAACAAAAACAAAACAGGGCACAGTAATGGGAACCATGTCCGCCCCCAGCTAAATGAATATCAATTAGGGAAATTTTGTACAATGTGGTTGTTCAAAACCATAAAAATATGGAGATGAACCTGGTTGTCCAGTAAAGGTAAATCAATATTATCTTGTTTATTTGTAAGGAATTTGAAACCTAGTTACATTGTTATTGAGAACATCTTAACTTCTATATAGAACTTGCCTATCATAAGAGCAATAATAAATTTGACTTCCTTGACCTAATGTATCAATTTACATAGAAGAAAAGTTTTGTACAAAAAAAATTTATATTGTGTATTACCAACACATAATAGCTAACAAAATAATTGTTCTGTACTGTTTCAAACCCAAAATCCAGTGATCTTTCCGTTACTTACAGCCCTAAACCATAGTAAACCGTCAGCTAATACCAAGGAAGGGTAAGCAGTTGCAGGTCCCAGTAAAGAATCAACGAGTGTGTGGTTGGCATTTGCAGTATACAGATACCTATTTAAGTATATACTTTACCATATCGAGAGATAGAATTTGATATAATCAGATCCTAGAGCACTGCATATATTGATCAGGATTATCAAGATTTTCGTGCAATTGCAATTTAAGAACTTCTGCTCATGCATACAAAATTCTGACATCCAGTTACGTTCACCCTAACTTTCCTTTTCTACAACCCTAACCTTAACCCTTTTTGTCCTGTAGCCTAACCTTAACATTTCCTTTCTCACAGACTAATCTTAACACTCTCTTCCATCTAACCCTAACCTTCCCCCTTTAAGATCCTAACTTTAACCTTCCACTACTAGAAAAGGGTACTTGTCAAAATCAAATAGAACTCATTCCCAATAGAAATTTTCTTTATTTATACTATTTTAGCACTGATAACAGCCGCGATTCAACTGGCGACAGAATCAGTGCCGAAATTAAGCAGTTTAGACCGGCCTATACATCCCATGTGTAATATGGAAATATTTCTTTATTGTGTTAATTACATTATAAGATTTGTGACCTGTCAGGTAGGGGATTCCCAATATGTAGGCATATATGGTCTTGGCACATTCACATCCTGTGTAATTTTCATTGATTTAACTAGAACTAAAAATTGGAGAAAAGGACTTTGGGATTTAAAGAGTTATCAAATATTGTTTTAGTCAGTTTGCCCTAAAAAAATACATCTCTAGCACGCAAATCACCTTGTTCTGTGAGTCCGATTATGTGCGACCAAACTTGATTTAAAGGAAAAACACCTCCCACATTCTGAACAGGAATATGGCTTCTCCCCACTGTGAGTCCTTAGGTGTTGGACAAGACTTATTTTCTGTGAAAAACTTTTGGTGCACGCAGGACACGAATATGGCTTCTCTCCTGTGTGAACACGAATGTGCCTTATCAAATCGGCCTTGAACATGAAAGATTTCATACATTCAGTACAAGTGTATTTCTTCTGGGTGTGGTTTCTCTGATGTTTAAGAAGCGCTGATTTCATTGTAAAAAATCTTTCACATTCAGGACAAGAAAATAGTTTCTCGGCTGCCAATGACCTTTGTTGTGAAGTGTGACCTTTACAGAACAGACATTTACCACACACACAGCCCGGATGTGGTATCTGAAGGAAATTAAGATCTGGGCTCTGATTCATCTTCCATGGTTGGGACATCGCTGTATTATAAGACACAGACGGGCCTAAAGAAAGAATTAGAATACATGAACATCAGAAAATTTGCTCAAATAGAGCAGGTGTAATATACATAGATTATAAGATTTTAAAGACACAAAACAGAAAGTAAATTCCTTCCACGACCCATTAAAAGAAAATAAAGAAAACCAGAGAATATGGAGCTTATTTAACATGGTACTACAGTGGGGCATAAAAAGGACTGGGGTCACTTGAGTGGTGGAATATAATGAACTGGGGGTCTAACTGTGGACTGTTTTACTAGAATGGAGCAATTGTATCAATATACAGCGCATCTGGAAAGTATTGACATCGCTTCACTTTTTCCACAATTTGTTATGTTAAAGTCTTATTCCAAAATGGAATAAATTAATTTTTTCTCTAAAAATTCTACACACAATGGGCCCGATCCAGACCTATGCCGATGCACTGTGCTTAGTAAAGCACAGTGTATCGGCGTGCACTCTGCCCAACACTCCCCCTGTGCGGGCGTATTTTCCCTCGCTTACGCCGACTGAAGGCTATCCTAACTTCAGCTGGCCTAAGCAAGGGAAAATACGCTCACACAGGAGCGTGTGCCCGCTAACCCCTCCCTCTCTCATTAAACTACCTCACCCGCCCACCTACACTAACCTGAACGTAGTAACGCTGGGGGATGCACCCTCCAGTGTTACTATGGCGCTGCTACGGACGGCCGATCAATGATCGGGCATTACCGTAGCTACGCCGGGCAACATCTGCCTGGCGCATGCACAGATCGGCTTTTAAGCTGATCTTACGCTGCTGGCTGGCGTCTTAACGCCAACCTACGTAGGTCTGGATCAGGCCCAATACCCCATAATAAGGTGAAAAAAATTTGGGGACATTTTGCAAATTTATTAAAGTCAAAAACTAAAAAAAATCACATGTAGATAAGTATTCACAGCATTTGCCATGAAGCTCAAAATTTAGCTCAGGTGCATCCGGTTTTGACTGATCATCCATGAGATGTTTCTACAGCTTAATTGGAGTCCACCTGTGGTAAATTCTGTTGATTGGATATGATTTTGAAAGGCACACCTGTCTCTATAAGGTCCCACACTTGACAGTGCTTATCAGAGCATAAACCAAGCATAAAGTCAAAGGAATCATCTGTAGACCTCCGAGACAGAATTGTCTCGAGGCACAAATCTGGGAAAGGGTACAGAAAAATATCTGCTGCTTGGAAGGTCCAAACGAGCACAGTGGCCTCCATCATAAGTAAATGGAAGACGTTCGGAACCACTAGGGCTCTTCCTAGAGCTGGCCAGCTATCTAGACTAAGCAATCGGGAGAGAAGGGCCCTAGTCAGGGAGGTGATCAAGAACCTGATGGTCACTCTGTCAGAGCTACAGCATTCCTCTATGGAGAGAGGAGAACTTTCCAGAAGGACAACTATCTCTGCAGCAAACCACCAATCAGGCCTGTATGGTAGAGTGGCCAGACGGAAGCCACTCCTTAGTAAAAAGCACATGGTAGCCCACCTGGAGTTTGCCAAATTGCACCTGAAGGACTCTCAGACCATGAAAAACAAAATTCTCTGGTCTGATGAGACAAAGATTGAACTCTTTGGCGTGAATGCCAGGCGTTATGTTTGGAGGAAACCAGGCAATGCTCATCACCAGGCTAATACCATCCCTACAGTGAAGCATGGTAGTGGCAGCATTATGCTGTGAGGATGTTTTTCAGCGGCAGGAACTGAGAGACTAGTCAGGATAGAGGGAAACATGAATGCAGCAATGTACAGAGATATCCTGGATGGAAACCTGCTCCAGAGCGCTCTTGACCTCAGACTGGGGCGACGCTTCATCTTTCAGCAAAACAACGACCCTAAGCACACAGCTAAGATATCAAAGGTGAGGGTTCAGGACAACTCTGTGAATGTCCTTGAGTGGCCCAGCCAGAGCCCAGACTTAAATCCGATTGAGCATATCTAGAGAGATCTGGAAATGGCCGTGCACAGACGCTTCCCATCCAACCTGATGGAGCTTGAGAGGTACAGCAAAGAGGAATGGGCAAAACTGGCCAAAGATGTGCCAAGCTTGTGGCATCATATTCAAAAATAATTGAGGCTGTAATTGCTGCCAAAGGTGCATCAACAAAGTATTGAGCAAAGGCTGTGAATACTTAAGTACATGTGATTTCTTGGTTTTTTTGATTTTTATTAAATTTGAAAAAATATCTCAAAAACTTTTCACATTGTCATTATGGGGTATTGTGTGTAGAATTTTGAGGGAAAAATTAATTTACTCGATTTCGGAATAAGGTTGTAACATAACAAAATGTGGAAAAAGTGAAGCGCTGTGAATACTTTCCGGATGCACTGTATAACATTAGGTGAGAACAAATATCTTTTTTTCATACAACAATAGCCAATTAAAAATAGAAACATAAAAGTGATGACAGATAAGGTCCACATGGCCCATCCAATATGACCAAGGATATCCTTATATTTTTCCCAAACATATTTAAATTATTCTACTTAATAAATCAAATAATTGGTTTTAAATTGTTACAATGACTCATTTATTTCAAAATGAGGCCTGATAAAACCCCTGCCTTACATAGCCACACACAGACACACACACGTTTTACCTTCCTTCAACTACAGTGGATTTTCAACACTCTGATGTTATATATATATATATATATATATATATATATATATATATATTTTTTTCTCTCTCTCTATATATATATTATTATATTACCAGTCTCCTTCTCTCTCTCTCTATATATATATATATATATTATTATTATGAATGTTATTGGACCAGATTCCACTGCACTTAGTGGACTGAGTGCAGCAGCAGCGGTGATCTGATCAGACACTTGCTGCAAAGGTGGCCCAAGGCATAGGCGGCCGTGTAGGGTCCCGTGGGTCATGGGTCCCTAGGGCGCTTACTCCAGCCCCCACCCGCTGCTGACTAGCCTAACTTGAACTAAAGTCCCCGCGGGGCCACTGCAGCCAGTACCTCGTCGCATGCCCTGTCCGCACTCTGTGAAAAACTGTACCAGTGCCGTATACACAGCAGTGTATTTATTTCATTGGGGCCCTATTAATTCGCCACCTACTATTTGAGTAACTTGCTAAATTGCTACAAGCAACTATATTGACCTTTTAGGGCCGCATTCACAGATCTGTTAGTTAAAGGTACGCAATTATACGCACGTACGTTGCAAGCCAACACCCATGACCCTCCCCTCACACAGATGGGTTTTCAGAGATTTACGCCTCCAGAGGGCACCCTTATCTCTACATATGCATTTACGTGCGTATAAATCTTACGCACATGCGTATGTAACTAACCACGCCCTCAAATAGTCATTTAAATGCCTCTCCCCACCCATTTTCGGATTTTAACTACGCCCCCTCCGCACGTATGTCCCCAAGTGTGATTCACACGTATGTGGCTAACGGACGTCCGTGCGTAAATTCAACGTAAATAGCATAAAGTTCCTACACATGCGCAGTTACTCCGATCCTAAAAATACGCACAGAACGCGCAAAAATATGCGCAAAAACGGAATACAACCTTTAGTCTCTATAGGATAAGTCCACAGTTTAACACGTATACTTTCACGTATTGATGTTGTAATGTTGCGGAATCCCAAGAATATATTCATTTGAGTTGGTGTCCTCACATTTTAAGGAACCACATAACACTATACACTGCTGTATTTAACATACACTCTTGTATATTTGTTTTGTATTTTACATTTATATGTGGACTTGTTTTGTGCATTATTAATGAACAATTAAATTAATATTGTTTTTAATAAACCTTGAAGGGCGATATCCATAGCGCATCTTCAGTTTCCATCATATAGTGATATGTGTGTCTACTTCCTTCTCCCATACGTTGCCTGGTGTGAACCGGTTAGTGTAAATGGAGGCATGTGTCAATATTCTACTATGTGGCTTAACTATCAGTCTGTGTAATTAGATCACACGTTTGGTATTTTTTATTATTTTTATTTAGTTAAGAAAACATGTGTATAGTTCATTGTTCTCTATATTATTAATACAGAACATTAAACACAACAAATCATTAAACACAACATTTAGATATACAATAATAATAATAATAATATAAGAATCAGTAGATGGATGAGACGCAATGTGTTCCAAACAAGTAGCACAGATGCAGATGCACGCGTAGGACAGAAAAGCATTTATATTGGGGAAACATCGGATCTTTAATTACATCCCATAGTTATTTATTGGTCAACTCTATGGGCCTGATCCATACCTGAATATATACCCAATTATGTAATGTATATTTGCATGTATATTTGCAATGCGAATCAGCCAAGTGACATGTCTTAGTCCAATGAGCTGGCACTCAGCAACCTATTTTAAACAATTACATTAGCAATTCGTTATCTAGAACTCAATACAAAATGTAGGATAATGCTGATTGCGGTGTGGGTCTCCGCTGAGAATGGCCCTATATCGAAAAGGCCGTTCTCTCCCAGCCCTCTCCAAACTAAAGAGGCGAAGTTATGGATCTCCGAAGCAGCTTAGATGGTGTTCCAAATAGTAAGTATAAATTTACCCCAACTGGGTAAGTCTAAATGTAAACCCCAACCCTTTCCCTAATCCTTACCCTAACCTTCCCCTTTCATGACCCTAACCCTCCCTTTTCTGCAGCCTAACCCTAAGATTCCCCTCCCCGCAGACTGACCCTAAGACTCCTCTCCTCGCAGCCTTACCCTAAGTCTTCCATCCCTGTAGCCTAAACCTAGACTCCCCTCCCCGCAGCCTGACCCTAACCCTCCCCTTCTATGACCCTAACCCTCCCTTCTCCAGAGCCTAACTCTAACCATCCCCAGAGAGGTTACTCACCTCATTGGTAGAGTCTGTGCCGGTTATGATGAGTCCAGCGGACGACAGGTTCTGAATAGGAATAGGTAAGTATGCCGACCGGCACACTCACTCAGTAAAATAAAATTAAATATTCTAATATAGCTGTTTTTTTAGAAATAGAGACAGCTGAAAATGAGTTTTAACTGTCTCTATTTCTAAAACATCCATTTGTTAGCAGAGACTGAAAACGATGCTCATTATGCATTGTTTAGGGTGTTTTTTTGGCTCTATTAATTATTGACTGTACTTTTAGTGTTTTTGCACCATTCCACTATACATTACAGTACCTGCACCTGCGTATGGATTCCTCTGGGAAAAGCAATGTATCTGGTCATGCAGCTACATTAAGCTTAGTTGCTCTGTGTCCGTGCAATACCTGTTATTCTTCCATCCAGGGATGACACAAAATCATCCTAATACCGCCAGTGTTTTGTGTTTGGATGTATAGAATGCTTGTTTGCTGCAAAAGCCCAAGGACATATCAAAAACAATGAGGCTAGGCAATGATGACTGCAAATTTCCAATACCATTGAACATGAAAAGGGCTTACAGGCAGTGGATTGCTTTTTAAAAACAGAGGGCTGGATCCAGGCTTAAGAAGGAGCTTGAAATTAAGGACCTGATTCACACTTAAGAATCTTCTTAAAATAAGAACTTAAAGTCACTCCTGGGCAAAACCATGTTGATTGCAGGTGGAATTAATTTAATTGTATTCTTTGCATGCAGGGATATATCTTTGAAATGCTTACTGCACACAGATACTGACCAGCTTTACTATTACACTGTTATTTAGACTTGGGCTGGGAAATATCACCTCTCAACACTAATGCTGTTTGCAACAGATGAAATATGACTGCAATCAACATGGTTTAGCCCAAATGTGACTTTAAGTTCTTATTTTAAGTGTGAATCAGGTCCTAAGAAAGGAAAGTTACTACTAGGCAAAACAATGGTGATTGCAGGGGTGTCAGATTTCATCTGTTGCAAACAGTATTAGAGATGAGAGGTGATGTTTCCTATCCCAAGTCTAAATAACAGTGTGATAGTAAAGCTGGTCAGTATATGTGTGCAGTAACCAATTCAGAGATATATCTCTGCATGAAAAGAGTGCAATTAACTTGACTCCGTCTGAAATCAACATGGTTTATTCTAGGAGTAACTTTCCTCTCTTAATTTCCAGCTCCTTCTTAAATCTGGATCCAGCCCAGAGTGTATAAAAAATAGTTAAGAAAATATACTTTTTGTAAAAATCAATATATCAAAATTACTTGATTTGATGCTCAATTTTCCATAAAACAAAAAACAAAAAACAGGGCACAGTAATGGGAACCATATCCACCCCTAGCTAAATGAATATCAATTAGGAAATTTAGTATAATGTGGTTGTCCAAAACCATAAAAATATTGAGATGAACCTGCTTGTCTAGTAAAGGTAAATCAATACCATCTTGTTTATTTGTAAGGAGTTTGAAACCGAACTACATTGTTATTGAGAACATCTTAACTTCTATATAGAACTCGCCTATCATAAGAGCAATAATAAATTTGACTTCCTTGACCTAATGTATCAATTTACATAGAAGAAAAGCTTTGTAAAAAATGATATTGTGTATTACCAATACATAATAGCTAACAAAATAATCGTTCTGTACTGTGTTAAACCCAGAATCCAGTGCTCTTCCCGTCACCCACAGCCCTGAACCATAGTAAACCGTCAGCTAGAATATCCTCAGACACCTACAAAACGATAAGCAATCTAAGCTTATACCAAGGAAGGGTAAGCAGTTCCAGGTCACAGTAAAGAATCAACGAATGCCCGTTTTGTATTTGCAGTAGGCAGATACCTATTTAAGTTTCTTTGTACTGTAACTGAGGTATAAAATAGGAGGAGAAAGACTGTCAGGTTTCAAGTACATATTACATTTTAGCAGAGACAATCCTGTAACTTTTTCCCGTCTACTATACATATCATTACAAATTTGAAAGCTTTTTAATAAAGTCTAAAGCATAAAGAGAGATCTTATGTTTTTCTTGTAGTTTAGTTATATTCTGGGGCACACAGAGAGATAGAATTTGATATAATCGGATCCTCAGCACTGCAAATATTGATCAGGATTATCTAGTTTTCCGTGCAATTGCAATTTAAGGATTCCGCTCATGCGTAAAAAATTCTGACAAACCACATCCTGACCATAAAGCGGCGACAGCGATGCTACCACAAAATGCTACAGGGAGAAAGTGCCTGGTGGATTTTAATGAATTCCAATGACAAGAGTTACATTTAACCATAACCTTCCATTTCTACCAACCTAACCTTAACCCTTTTTGTCCTGTAGCCTAACCTTAACATTTCCTTTCTAACAGACTAATCTTAACACTCTCTTCCACCTAACCCTAACCTTTCCCCTCAAAGATTCTAACCTTAACTCTCCACTACAGGAAAATGGTACTTGTTGAAATCAAATAGTACCCAATAGAAATTTTCTTTATTTATACTATTTTGGCACTGAAAACAGCCGTGATTCAATTGGCGGCAGAATCAGTGCCGAAATTAATCAGTTCAGAACTGCATATGCATCCCATATGTAATATGGAAATGTTTCTTTATTGTGTTAATTGCATTATATGATTCGTGACATGTCAGGTAGGGGATTTCCAGAATGTAGGCATGTATGGTCTTGGCACATTCACATGCTGTTTAATTTTCATTGATTTAACTAGAACTAAAAAAATGGAGAAAAAGGACTTTAGCATTTAAAGAGTTAAGAAATATTGTTTTAGTCAGTTTGCCCTAAAAATTACAACTGTATCGCTTACATTTGTAGTACACAAATCATCTTGTTCTGTGAGTCTGAATATGAGCCACCAAACTTGATTTAAAGGAAAAACACCTCCCACATTCTGAACAGGAAAATGGTTTCTCCCCACTGTGAATTCTTAGGTGTTGGATAAGAGTTTCTTTCCGTGAAAAACTTTTGGTGCACTCAGGACATGAATATGGCTTCTCTCCTGTGTGAACACGAATGTGCCTTATCAAATCGGCCTTGAACATGAAAGATTTCCTACACTCAGTACAAGTGTATTTCCTCTGGGTGTGGTATCTCTGGTGTTTAAGAAGCGCTGATTTCATTGTAAAAAATCTTTCACATTTAGGACAAGAAAAAAGTTTCTCGGCTGCCAATGACCTTTGTTGGGAAGTGTGACCTTTACAGAACAGACATTTACCACACACACAGCCCGGATGTGGTATCTGAAGGTAATTAAGATCTGGGCTCTGATTCATCTTCCATGGTTGGGACATCGCTGTATTATAAGACACAGACGGGCCTATAGAAAGAATTAAAATACAGGAAAATCAGAAAATTTGCTCAAATAGAGCAGGTGTAATATACATAGATTATAAGATTTTAAAATCACAAAACAGAAATAAAATCCCCTCCATGGCCCATTAAAAGGAGATTATTTAACAAAGTGAGAAAAAGGAGTTCTGTTAAGACAAAAATAGTAGGGCCAGTTTTATTTGTTGGTGTAGCCAAGGGTACTCCGTGTCACTGGATAATAACATGACCATCAGTCATGTGATTACCTGGCACTGGACCTCTTTTAGGTTTGGTACTACAGAGGGGCATAAAAAAGACTGGGGTCACTTGAGTGGTGGCATATAATGAAACTGGGGGTCTGACTGTGGACTGTTTTACTAGAATGGAGCAATTGTATCTATATATAATATTAGGTGAGAAGCAATATCTTTTTCATACAAAAATAGCCAATCAAAAATAGAAACATATAAAGTGGTGGCAGATAAGGGCCACATGGCCCATCCAATCTGACCAAGCATATCCTTATATTTTTCCCAAGCATATTTAAATTTTTCTACTGAATAAATCCCATAATTTGTTACAATGACTCATTTATTTTAAAACGAGAGATGATAATACCCCTGCCTTACATAGCCACACACAGACAAGCACACACAATTTTACCTTCCTTCAGCTACAATGGATTTTCAACACTCTGATAAAGCATATCCTTTTTCCCAAGCATATTTAAATTTTTCTACTGAATAAATCCCATAATTTGTTACAATGACTCATTTATTTTAAAACGAGAGATGATAATACCCCTGCCTTACATAGCCACGCCACACAAAGCACACACAATTTTACCTTCCTTCAACTACAATAGATTTTCAACACTCTG
>WWET01001241.1:283827-295473 GCA_011038615.1 Limnodynastes dumerilii
ATAAATAAAAACAGGACCCAATAATGGGGACCATTTCCACCCCCAGTTAGCTGAATATCTATTGAGAAATGTAGTACAATGTGGTTGTCCAAAACCATAAAAATATGGAGATAAACCTGGTTGTCCAGTAAAGGTAAATTTATAATCTCTTGCTAATTTGTGATGAGTCTGAAACCGAGCTACAGCGTTATTGAGAACATCTTAACTTCGATATAGAACTCCCCTATCATAAGAGCAATAATAAATTTGACTTCCTTGACCTAATGTATCAATTTACATAGAAGGAAAGCTTTGTACAAACAAAATTGATATTGTGTATTGCCAACACATAATAGCTAACAAAATAATCGTTCTGTACTGTGTCAAACCCAGAACCCAGTGCTCTTTCCGTCACCCACAGCCCTGAACCATAGTAAACCGTCAGCTAGAATATCCTCAGACACCTACAAAACGATAAGCAATCTAAGCTTATACCAAGGAAGGGTAAGCAGTTCCAGGTCACAGTAAAGAATCAACGAATGTGCAGTAGGCAGATACCTATTTAAGTTTCTTTGTACTGCAACTGAGGTATAAAATAAGACCATCAGGTTTCAAATATATTGTATATACTGTACATATCATCACAAAATTGAAAGCTTTTTAATAAAGTTGAAAGCATAAAGAGGGATCTTCTGTTCTTCTTGTAGTTTAGTTATATTCTGGACCACATAGATAGAATTTGATATAATCGGATCCTAGAGCACTGTAAATATTAATCAGGATTTTCTAGATTTCCGTGCAATTGCAATTTAAGGACTCCCGCTCACGATACAAAATTCTGACAAACCACATCCTGACCACAAAGCAGCGACAGCGATGCTACCACAAAATGCTACAGGGAGAAAGTGCTGGCGGATTTAAAAAAAAATGATGGTTACGTTCACCTTAACCTTAATCCTTTCTGTCCTGTAGCCTAACCTTAACATTTCCTTTCTACTAGACAACCTTAACCCTCCACTACTGTCAAAGGGTACTTGTCGAAATCAAATAGAACTCATTCCCAATAGAATTTTTTTTTATTTATACTATTTCGGAATTGATAACAGCCGTGATTCCACTGGTTGAAATTAAGCAGTTCGGACCAGCATATGCATTGCATGTGTAATATGGAAATGTTTCTTTATTGTGTTAATTGCATTATATGATTCGTGAGCTGTCAGGTAGAGGATTCCCAAAGATAGGCATGTACAGTCTTGGCACATTCACATGCTGTTTAATTTTCATTGATTTAACTAGAACTAAAAAATGGAGAAAAGGACTTTAGCATGTAAAGAGTTATCAAATATTATTTTAGTCAGTTTGACCTAAAAAATATAGCTGTATCGCTTACATTTGTAGCACACAAAATCACCTTGTTCTGTGAGTCCGATTATGTGCGACCAAACTTGATTTAAAGGAAAAACACCTCCCACATTCTGAACAGGAAAATGGCTTCTCCCCACTGTGAATCCTTATGTGCTGAGTAAGAGTTTCTTTCCGTGAAAAACTTTTGGTGCACTCAGGACACGAATATGGCTTCTCTCCTGTGTGAACACGAATGTGCCTTATCAAATCGGCCTTGAACATGAAAGATTTCCTACACTCAGTACAAGTGTATTTCTTCTGGATGTGGTTTCTCTGATGTTTAAGAAGCGCTGATTTCATTGTAAAAAATCTTTCACATTCAGGACAAGAAAATAGTTTCTCGGCTGCCAATGGCCCTTGTAGGGAAGTGTGACCTTTACAGAACAGACATTTACCACACAAACAGCCCGGATGTGGTATCTGAAGGAAATTAAGATCTGGGCTCTGATTCATCATCCATGGTAGGGACATCGCTGTATTATAAGACACAGACGGGCCTATAGAAAGAATTAGAATACAGGAACATCAGAAAATTTGCTCAAATAGAGCAGGTGTAATATACATAGATTATAAGATTTTAAAATCACAAAACAGAAAGTAAATCCCCTCCATGACCCATTAAAAGGAAATAAAGCAAACCAGAGAATATGGAGCTTATTTATCACAGTAAGAAGAAGGAGGTCCATTGGATAATGGGCCATGGGTACTTCGTGTCACTGGATAATCACATGACCATTAGTCATGTGATCACCTGGCACTGGACCTCTTTTAGGTCTGGTACTACAGTGGGGCAATATCTTCTTCATACAAAAATAGCCAATCAAAAATACAAACATAGAAAGTGATGGCAGATAAGGGCCACATGGCCCATCCAATCTGCACAAGTATATCCTTATATTTTTCCCAAGCATATTTACATTGTTCTACCAAAAAAAGCAAATAAATGAATGGCTTTAAATTGTTACAATGACTCATTTATTTTGAAATGAGGGCTAATAATACCCCTGCCTTACATAGCCACACACAGACAAGCACACACACACACACGTTTTATCTTCCTTCAGCTACAGTGGATTTTCCACACTCTGATTTTTTTTTTTATATTATTATTATTATAAATGTTATTGTGCCAGATTCCACTGCGCTTAGAGTGCAGCAGCAGCGGATACTCGCTGTATCCAGACTCTCATGCAGGCGAGGGAAGGTCAATCAACTCACATGCATGGAATTATGTGAGGATCTTTGAATATCTTCCACCTTGTGTAAGCGACCTCCGAATCCCGCTCTGTAACTCTGCTATACCATTAGTAGCACTTCCAACGGAAGTATGGTACTTGCTGTAATTGCATAGGCAGCCAGAAATGCCTTTGAGATCACCCTAATGCTGCCAATGTTTTGTGTTTGGATGTGCAGCACACTCGCTTGCTGCAAAAACCCAAGGACATAACATAAAAAAGTCAGATCCCCTGTACCCCATTATGAACAAGTAGAGGAATTCTTTTTTTTCTTTTATCTCTTTATTTTGCCATGTATTACACACAAGAGAATAGTCAATTGTTTGCACAGATCTAAAGACTCAAAAAATCTGCAATACCGATTCAGAGAAAAGAAAGAACCCGGTTAACCCTGTGTCGGGAGTGCTACGTAAGTCTTTCATGCACGTGCAGACTTTACTAGCTGGGAATCGGTCGTGCGTAAGGGTGCTTAAAATTGCTTATGTATCAAAGATACGTAACTAAACGCACTGATTAGGATTTGAAAAAGTAAAGTTTTTAGTTGTTTTTTTAAACAGCCCGTAATCTCATTAACATATGTAAACAAAAGTCACCATTAAAAATACAACTTGAAATAAACGCATACTGCATGAAGTAGAGACTTTCAAATAACATTTAAAAAATAAGCATTTTAAAAATAAAAAAAAACACAAACAACCAATACAGATAAATATAAGTAAATGTAATGGTGTTTGATCACAAAATTATAAATAAATTAAAAAAACCTTCATAAACTATACCCAAATAATGGCACCTTTGGCACAATGTTAAAGTCTTGCAAAAAATGTTAAATCAGCATTGGATTCAATAAACAAGCCTTATTTTGTTTAATTTAAAAACACACATTCATTGCTTATAAACACGCAGCAGGTGTGGCCTGAACTAAGTAATAGAAGATGCATGGCCTCACAGCAAAAAGTACAGTCCTTAACTTATGAGTGGTCAAGGGCTACCTTAACTTTTCCCATGTTGGTTTACACAAGGCACTCCTACCTGTGACTCAGTCCTAAGTCTGTTGGAACACCCATACTGTACATCAGTAGCCCATGTGCAGCTCATTTGCATTAAGAGTCTTGCCTCTCTAGTCACGCATGCAGGACTCATTCTGTGCCGATGCGTGCATCAGTCCTAAATCTGACATCTGTGTATGTGAATCAGTCGGCCATGGGTTCCATGCATCTATTTCAGTTCTCGGCATGCACAGTTTATCTGATTGTAAAAATATGCACGTAAATTCTACATTTACTTAAGTGTGAATATGGTCGTCAATCTCCAAACATAAGGAGAAGGTCATATCAAGCAGATTGCGTGCAGAAACCTTAAGTTACACAAACTAGTCATATAATACTAGCATAAAGGTATTTAGGCAAGTGTAGGAAAAAGAAAAGGAGGTGTTGAACAGAAAAAGAAGAAAAAACACCTCTGGGAGGGGGAAAAAGGATAATGGACGCAGGGTCCACAAGCCAAAAAAAAATTAGTCTTTTCCCAAAGCAGCTTTTTCATAAAGTCGACAGCATGAAGAGACATCTTCTGTTTGTCTTATAGTTTACTTATACCTTGGACAACATCCAGGGTTAGATTTTGGAATGATCAGATTCTGTAGCACTACAGTTACTGGTCTGGATTATCTAGACTTCAGTGCAATCACAATTTAAGGACTCCCACTCAAGCGTATAGATTTCTTACAGCCATATAGGGGAATGACTATACTATGAATTCACTAAGAGGGAACAACCACTTGCACATTCAACCCTGCTCCTCTGTCAGAAATGTAATTGTACACATACACAGTGCAAAACAAAATGGCTACAATCCAGCCCCCCTGTGTGTTCTAATGGCATAAAGGTTGTATGAGTAGAAGAGATATGAAAATAACCTCTTCCTTATGCTGACGGTACAAAAATGATGGGGGGGGTTTTCTAGTGGTCTGTGCAAGTTATGTAAAAAAAAAAAAGTTTTATGGTTTGGTCAGTTTGCTGTATAATTTAAATTTCTATCGCTAACATTTGCAGAACACAAGTCATCTTGCTCTGTGAGTCTGCTTATGTGCGTCCAAACTTGATTTAAAGGAAAAACACTTTCCACATTGAGAACAAGAAAATGGCTTCTCCCCACTGTGAGTCCTTAGGTGTTGGATAAGAGTTGCTTTCCGTGAAAAACATTTGGTGCACTCAGGACAAGAATATGGCTTCTCTCCTGTGTGAGTTCTTAGATGTTGAATAAGACTTGTTTTCTGTGAGAAGCTATTGGTGCACTCAGGACAAGAATATGGTTTCTCTCCTGTGTGAATCTTTAGGTGTTTAATAAGAGTAACTTTCTGTGAAAAACTTTTGGTGCACTCGGTACAAGAAAATGGCTTCTCTCCTGTGTGAGTATACATGTGCCGTATATAAAGGGCCTTGAACTTAAAAGATTTCCCACACTCCTCACACACGAAAGGTTTGTTGTACTTATGCATCTGCAGGTGATGCAGAAGAGACAGAGAATCCTGGAAATGCTCCTTGCACTGGGAACAAATATGGTTCTTCTTGTGACTCCGTCTGTGATTGTTGAGGGTTGACTTATGCCCAAAAAATTTCCTACTCTCAGAGCAGGTGTATTTCTTCTGGGTGTGACTTCTCTGGTGGCTTAGAAGTGCTGATTGTACTGTAAAAAATCTTTCAGATTCAGAGCAAGAAAATGGTTTTTCGTCTGTCGATGGCCTTTGTTGTGTAGTGTGACCTGGTTTACAGAATGGACATTTACCACATACACAGCCTGCATGTGGTATCTGAAGGGCATTAAGATCTGAGCTGTGATTCTTCTTCCATTGGTAGAATATCTCTGTATTATAAGACACAGACGGGCCTATAGAAAGAATTAGAATACAGGAACATCAGATAATTTGCTCATATAGAGCAGGTTTAATATACATTATAAGAAGCTCAACATTGTCACTGCATCCTACATCTATCCCTTGTTTTTTCCTTCCTTCCCCCTCCTTATGTCTTCTGTAAGTTCATCCCTCCCACTTAGTGAGCAGGGCCTCCATCCTAGTGTTGTTCCCTCCTCCACCACTCCCCCCTCACTTCATACCCTCTTGTCCGCCTCCTTTTACCTCATCCCCACCTGGTGACTCCCTCTCAACCTCTCACTGCGCTCTATCCCCTCCTCCCTGATCTACCAAGCTTGACACCTCGCATTTTGGCTTGTGTTCTGTGCTTGCTTCACTTTATTGTATTTTGTATATTATACTATATTGTGATTTTTGTATATTATACTATATTGTGATATTTTTATATTTAGTTTGTATTTTATTACAAACTATGCTGTCCATCCCTGCCGTGCATGTCTGTATTGTATTTTGATTTATTTTGTATGGAGCTGCAGACACCTTGTGGCGCCTTATAAATAAACGATAATAAAAATCCCAAAACATAAAGTAAATCCCCACCATGACTCTTTAAATGGAGATAAAACAAAACACTGAGAATATGCTTTATGATTATTTTTTATGGGGGTATCAGGGAATACACAATGCCAACACCTTTTCACCAGCTTAGTCATACACACTTTACTTTTCTATAGCTACAGTGGATTTTTGCTTGGTATGAATATAAGGATATCCTAAGTCTTAAACTAAATTGAGGGACTAAGGTCAGTAAGGTTAAAAAAAACAAAAAAAAAACTGGGCAGACTGGATGGACCATGTGGCTCTTATCTACCATCAAGTTTACATTTGTTTCTATGCAATAGGCGGACAAGTCAAGGAAAGCGGAAAATGCAAGAATTTGATGACGAAATAGTAAATGAAGTACAACAGTAACAGAAAAGACAATAGAAAATCAGTAAAATAAATCCAATAGTCAATAGTAAAATAATGCTATCAATAGTTCCCCACGCCTCTTAGGTTAGGCATAGATGTCATATAGCACTCCAAGCTATCATAAGCTATAACTCTCAACATTAGCATAGTTAATACTTGCCAAAGACCAAAGAATGACAGAACTAGAATGCCATAATGGCCTATATCTGTCTTAGATGGTAAGTTCATTTGGCCAAAGCTACCTTTAGCATCTGCTTTGTACTGGCCACCAGAGCTATCATACAGTGATATGTGTCTACTTCCTTCTCCCATACTGTATTTTTCCTGGTGTGAACCGGTTATTGTAAATGGAAGCATGTTCCAATATTCTACGTTGTGGATGGATCATCAGCCAGTGTAATTACATCACACATATTTGCTTCTTTTTATATTTTATTTGGTTTTTAGAGAAAATACATGAGAATAGTTGTTTGGTCTCTTTAGGCAGTTACCTATATAATTAGAACGTATAACATTAAATATATAAAAAAAAATTAGAATGTATAACATTAAATATATATAAAAAAAATAGAACAAATAAAAAAAAATTACATTTTTAATTTATTTGTTATACTACAATAGAAACTAATATTTAACACTTCCTGCAAATATTAAGAATAGTGTAAACTACGCCTCAAATCCAAAGCCGGTAAATCAACCAAAAACAAGCAATTATATGAAAAAAAATTGCCCCATCAATCCTGTGTGAGGTGTCTATACAGAACATACAACCATACTTTATATTATATAGAAACCTGGGGCACCTATTCATAGACTTTTATTGAATAGATCCAGTTGTTCCAGTACAAACAGTCATTTGAATTTCAAAGTGCATAGCAGTCCTTTCCTGCTTCAAATTCCCAGTTCCTCAGTATTAATGTATATATTCAGATGTCCTTCGTAGAGGAGGTTCTTTGCAAAACAAAAACATGGAGGAATTAACTTTGTGTGGCACGTTAAAGGTATTCAGCCAAGGTACAGAAGCTCTATACACCCACAATATTCTATATCCTATACCATACCATATCAAGACTTACATTTTGATATAATAAGATTCTACAGCAAGTTACTAGTCTTGTTTACCTAGACATCCGTGCAATCGTAATATAAATACTCTGAGACTTCTGACAGACTTAATGCCTATACTATAGATTTAGTATGAGAGAGTAGTTTGATGGTTTGTCAGATTGAGAGCACACATACATAGTACAAGACAAAATGGCTGCAATCCAGCCCCCAATGTGTTCTAATGTCATTTAGGGTGTGTCAGTAGAATAGGTGTGAAATTAGCCTCTTCCTTTCCAGATGGTACCAAAATGACAGTTTTGTTGGAAACCTGTTTTTATAATACGGAAATGTAATCATATAATGTACTCCATTATATGATTTATGACCTGTCAGGTAGGGGAGTTCTAAAATGTAGGCACGTATGGTACCTTGTTACATTCACATCCTGTTTTGATTTTCATTTAATTAAACTAGAACTGTAAAGTTCTGTAAACTGTTCTGCTTGAAAAGTTCTGAAAAAGTTTTTATAGTTGTCTGTGCAAGTTACGCAAAAAAAACAAAACTGATGTATGTTTTGGCCAATTTGCTCTATAAAATACATCTGTATCGCTTACATTTGTAGAACACAAATCATATTGCTCTGTGAGTCTACTTCTTCCCAATGTGAAACCTTAGATGTTGGATAAGAGATGCTTTCCGTGAAAAACTTTTAGTGCACTCAGAACAAAAAAATGGCTTTTCTCCACTGTGAGTTCTTAGGTGTTGGACAAGAGATGATTGTGCTGCAAAACATTTGGCGCACTCAGAACAAGAATATGGCTTCTCTCCACTGTGAGTTCTAAGATGCTGAACAAGATTTTTTTTCTCTGAAAAACTTTTGGTGCACTCAGAACAAGAAAATGGCTTCTCTCCTGTGTGAGTCTTTATGTGGTTGATGAGATTGTGTTTATGTGAAAAACTTTTTCTACACTCAGGACAGGAAAATGGCTTCTCTCCTGTGTGAGAACGCATGTGACTTGTATAATGGCCCTTAAAGTTGAAAGATTTCCCACACTCTCCACACACAAAAGGTTTATGCATATGCCGTATAAGAGACAGAGAATCCTTAAAATGCTTCTTGCACTGGGTACAGACATGGTCCATCTTGTGAATCCGTTTGTGATTATTGAGGGTTGACTCAAGGCCAAAAGATTTCCCACACTCAGTGCAGGTGTATTTCTTCTGGGTGTGACTTCTCTGGTGTTTTATAAGCGCTGATTTTACTGTAAAAAATCTTTCACATTCAGAACAAGAAAATGGTTTCTTGGCTGTTAATGGTCTTTGCTGTGCCATGTGTCCTTGTTTACAGAACGAACATTTACCACATACACAGCCTGGATATGGTATCTGAAGGTTATTAAGATCTGAGCTCTGAATCTCATTCCATGGTTGGGATATCTCTGTATTATAAGACACAGATGGGCCTAGAGAAAAAATTAAAATAAAGGAACATCAGATAATTTGCTCAAATCAAGCAGAATTGATATATTAAGATGAGAAGGAACATTAAAACCACAGAATGTAAATTCCCTCCATGACTTATTACAAGGATATAAAATAAAACAATGAAAATATTAAGTTTATTTAACAAAGTGAGACGAAGGAAGATAAAAATGGAAGTTCCAGTTTTGTGTATGTGTGGGTTGGGGCAGGACCTCGTCTTGGTCTGGCACTACAGTGTGGCACTAAAAGGGCTAGGGTCACTACAGTGGGGGGCATATAATGATCCGGGTGTATGACTGAGGACTGTTTTACTAGAATGGAGCTATTGTATGAATTTATAACATTAGATTCTAGCTGCCATTCTCCAGTATGTAATAGGCAAGTGAGAGCTAGAATCTGATTGGTTGCTATGGGCAATATCTCCACATTCCCAAACCCGCAGCTTAGTAAATCTGGCCCTAAGTGTCTAACACTATCTTTTTCATACAAAAATAGCCCTGGGTAGGACAATCAAGTATAGAAACATATAAATGATGGCAGATAAGAGCCACATGGCCCATCCTTCCAGATTGTTTATTTAAAACTATACTGACCCTAGACCTTATTTGACCCTCAATTTTGTCTAAGATTTAGGATATCCTTATATTTATCTCAAACAAGTAAAAATTGTTCTAATGAATAAATCAAATAAATTGTTAATTGTTAATTAATTACTTATTAATTGTAAAATTAATGCTGATACCCCTGCCTTACCTAACCACACACACACATACACACACATATTTTTAACCTTCCTTCTGTTACAATGAATTTTTCGGCCTCTGATTTCCTATCATTATTATCATACCCTTCAACATGACCCATTCCATTAGGTACAAAATACTCTGCTCCTCAGTTTCCAAATGTCAGTTACTATGGTAACCACCTGTGTTGAAGAGGCTAATTGTTTTTTAATTATCAGTTAAGTCATTTCACCAGATGAGTGACATTTGTAAGCTCAGGTGCCGGGTAAATTGTACCTAATGGAATGGGTCATGTTGGAGGGTATGTATTATTATTATAAGTGTTATTGGACCATATTCCAGGCCTTGAGTGCAGCGGCAACGGCGATCCGGAGCCAGATTCCTGTTGTATCCAGGCTATGGTGCAGGTGATGAGAGGCGATTTCACTCATCATCCGTGGACTCTGCATGCCCATACTGTACATTTTGAATATCTTCAAACTTGTTTAAGCGACCTCCGCATTTCACTCCGTCCCTTTGCCACGCCATCGGATCTAGATCCTTATGGAAGTCTGGCCCCATGTGCTTGTGCACACATAACATTTTTTGCAAGGAGCGTAAAATGGGCCTTTTCTTTGGGAGTCTGGATTCGGTCCATTATTGCAATCCAATATTTCTAATGCACAATAAGATCCAGTATAAGATTATATACACGATGTACAACCGACTACACATCTGAATAAATACATATAGAAAACATTTTTTGTGGAAATTTACTGTGTCCAGGTTAAAAAACACTCCTAGAACACCTTGTCAGCGATATAGATAAACATAATGTTCATAAAACTAACAAATCACAAGTTCAACTCAGTATCAAATATTACTGACCTTATAAATGTGCATAGAAATTGCCAAGCAGATAATACATATATCTATTTATCTATATCTAATATATAAAAATATGCCGCTGCAACTTCCGTTAGCGGTGTTGTATACCCTCTCACTTTGTTGATAGGTTACCATAACAACTAACTGGTAACTTCCCTTTAAATTTTCTAAATAGTCTTTGATCCTTTTAAAAGTTACTTTCTTCTATATGTTGTCATTTAAACTCATTGATTTGTTATAGTGTTGCTTTTATTGTAAACTTTTGTGTCAAATGTCTCTGGACTGAATCCAAAAAGAGAAAACCAGGAAGCTTTAAAAAGGCTAAGCCCGCTCTGTAACCTCAATTCTGCTAAACCTTCCCCCGAGGAAGTCCGTAAGCAGTGTATGCACACAGCTGGATGAAACATGTTGTGCCCTTATTTGAATCGTTAAACAGAGACTTTTTAATCTTCTTTGATGTCATCAGTCTACTTTCACTCTGGATAAGCACCTTTCTGCTACTGAGGCACGGACCAGCCAACCCAACAGGAGAGCCACATAGCGGAGGAGACGGAGCATCGGACAACTAAGAGTTTGATCTTTACATGCTGTATTTTATCTGCTGTCTGGTACGCAGATTTTAGTTGTTTCTATTAAAAGTAATTTGTGTGTTTAAACATTATCACGCTATGGTCCTTCTATTTTCTTTACTTTACACATCCTGAGCTGCTGCTGGAGACGAACTTTGCTGAGACCTAATATCTTTTACACAAAAGTGTGATTATTACCAGTGTCTGGTACGCAGATAACTATTTTTTATTACACAAGTGGTGTCCCTGTACCTTGTATACTGCATTCCTGGGTTGAATAACTATTTATTCCCATAATTATTACATATTTGATTTACTTAAATATACTGCACTATATATTATTATTTTTTTCCCCGTTTTTTGTTTATTATTTCCTCTGGGCACGCTGCTGGGCACCTATATACAGAATTTAAGAGACTCAACCGAGAACACTGTAAATTTGCGATTTTCTGATCCAACACCAATCCAAATTATAT
>WWET01001241.1:295625-320660 GCA_011038615.1 Limnodynastes dumerilii
AAGTTCTTCAATTAGTATTAGTGATCGCAAATTCTATAATAAATATTGATGATGTCTAAACCAATATAATATAGTAATAATATAAACCACCCAAAAGAGCGCTATAAACCATTAATCAGGGACTGCCCACCCAGACAGAACATGTAAAAAGAGAGAACAAAATATAGTTAAGCGCTAATTGGGGTTTAAAGTGAAATATCTATATTTATGAAAAATTCAAAGCTCAGGTAAAAGAAAACAGTTTTTATTTCTTTGTGATCCAGTAAAATTTAAATATAACAAATATATAAATAAAAGCAATAAGTTCAGCTATACAATAATGGTCGGCTTTCACAAATTATTAGCAGCAGAGGTTCCAAAAAATTGCACTGTCTTATGCAAAAGAGGCAAACTGCCACTCAGTTATGATATCAATAGAAATCATAGATCCACAATAAAACAAGTTGCCACCGAAAGTAGGCTTCGTAGAGCCATGTTGAAATACCAGATAACTCTCCATATATGTGTTACTGACACCACCGTGATATATATATAGATATCTGTGAAATTCAAGTTTATTAGAAGAACAGCAATCAAAATTATAAAATGTTTCGAAAAAAAAAACAGAAAAAGATTCAAAGGCTTACAAACACCAAATAATGCTGTCAAATGTATGTTCAAGCTGTGTGTGGAGATAGAATGACCCAGGTTCTTTCAGTATTCAGCATTCATCACAGCAGGAAAAGTACTAACTAAATTACCACAATGTTTCTGTTCATAATGAACTTTCATCAGGGTGTAGTGCTATGACATTGCACTCATGCCGAAATAAACCATTAGTGCTATGACACTGCACTCATGCCGAAATAAACCATATAACATTGTACCTGCCATAAACCAGCACTCTTTTTATGCCAACATAAAAGTTGTCTGAATTAGAATCCCGTTTAAATAGCAACTTCCGGTATGGCAACTGCATCACGTTACATTAATACAAGAATCAGTCATCAGCCGCACACCTTGTACTCACTAAACCCTAAGCAAGCTGTCAGAGGCTAGTAGCTTACAGCACTCAGTTCTCCCTGTATGAGCGCTGAGCGCTATTTGTAAATACATTGCCAGCAACTGAGAGCTTCCTTTAGACTCTGTCCCCGACACCTTGCTATGGATCCCAGTCGGTCAACTTGCACCCCTGCATATAAACATGGCACTTACATTGCCACGAAGAACAATGAAAGAACAGTGATGAATAGTTTATGTGACATTCCATCCTACGGTAAAACATGAGTTAATTTAAGGATTTACTAAGATGACTATTTATGTTTATGTCTATTTATATTTATGTCGACACTAAGACTGTCCACACCAAAAAAGTGACAGCGTAAATGAGGTTTACTTCACCACTCTGATTATCTGTCTTTTGACAGATAACTTTGCGCCAATGAAGCGAAGACTGCTGTCAGTTTTCGTCAGTTTCCCAGGTTGCGGTCAGTTTTATTTTCGCACTGTTCCCACATAAAAAGGGAAGGTGTGGAAGTCTGGAAACCATACAGTATTTACATGCCTTCACCCTCCCAAAGAGCAGAAGCACTTCCATACTTTAAAACATCACACCCCGCAATCAGGTTTTTCACCAGTACAGAATTCTGGATCCAGAGAATTTAGATCCGTCATGGGAATACAGCACTTGTGCATGTGGCACAAAAGGGTGAGTTTTATGATCCTAGTGATCGAAAAATGTCCCCTTGTTGGAAGTCTGGATCTGGTCCATTGTCCCCTTGTAGGAAGTCTGGATCTGATTCATTGTCCCTTTGTAGGAAGTCTGGATCTGGTTCATTGTGACTGTCCAAGGCTATAAACAGACCTAGCCGCTGTTATCGTATGCCTCATCCTAATGTCTATAATTTTTTTTTTAACATCCTCTGTTATCGTCTCCTCTCCTCCGCAACAGCTCCCTCCTTTCTGAGTGACACTGGTATGACCCCAATCACGTCATCATCATTCAGTGAGCAGAGAGCTCGCCGCAGAGGAGAAGAGAAAAAGCTTCAGCAGGGTAATTGCAATTTGCAATTGGATGGGAGAGCACACCAAGGGGACAGGGTCGCGCCAAGGGAAAGGCTAAATTCTTGCCCCCCCCCCCAACAAAAAATTTTGTGACGCGCCTGCTATAGGCCTAGCATTTACTGTAGTACTTTAATAAACATTTCAAGCTTACACTTCTTCTTTTACTACAAGGATTGAATTTGGCATCATACATTGTTTTTTTTTTTATTTATGTCCATCCAAACAAAAAATGTACAGTTTTAGATGGAACTAACATTCATCTAAAGGTCTGTCTTAAAAAACTTGCACAGTGTAAGCGTTCTGTATATAGCGGTGTATGCCATACAAACATACATTTTTCAAAAACAAATACAAAATATTTCTAATGACAATTAACAATTTTCTAATTCCAAAAGTGATCACTGGTAAGAAAAAAGGATCTGAAATTTAGGTCAAGAACCAACATTCAAGCTAGAAAATTTCTTATGTACTGTATATGTTGACTATCTTCACCCAAATAAACTTAAAATAGTTTCCCCACAATGGCAACACACAAACATTTTTGCTTATATTGATCGAAATCCCATTTTACAGTAAAATATTTTCTGAGCATGAAAATGGCTTCATCCTGTTGTAAGTCCTTTGGTGTCGATAAAGGACCAGATTCAGAATTAAGAGAAAAAATTAAGTACGCCGAATTCCCCCAACTAATTTTTCTTAACTTCCTCCTTACGGGGGACTGACACATCCCTTCTTAGGTATCTCACTAAGCACGGAATTGAAGTCCGTGCCTAAAGGATATCCGTGCCAAAACGTAGCTTGCGTAAAGTTACTACGCATGCGCAGTTTAACTGTACCTAAAAATACGCATGGAAAAAGCAGCACTTACTCTGCACTCGGGGCATGAAAATGGCTTCTCTCCCGTGTGAGCACACATGAGCCTTTCTATATTTTGCTAAAGCTTTCCCACACGTAGCCAGAAAAGGTGCAAGCGCAGACACTCTTGCTATAACTGAATTTGGCACTGGTAAGGCTTGACATCAGGGTGACAGATTCCCCTTGATCAAAACATAAGTATGGCCTCTGCCCAGAATTAGACAATAGATGTTTCGATGTTTGTGTTTAGTATGAGCTGGTTTACAGAAATATACCACATATACAGCTCGAACAATGTTGAAGGGTAATAAGATTTGAGAGCCGATTCATCTTCAACAGGTAAGACGTTTCTATATTATCAGACACAGACAAGTGTATAGAGAAGACTAAGTAGAAGTTATAAAGGCATTGCCAACAGAAAGCCACAGTTAAAGGGGTTCGTAATTTCCTCCATACTTAATGAAAAATAAAATAAAACACTGTGGTAATAAAGTACAGGCAATATAGAGGGTAAATTAAAAGAAGGAGGGTCATCTTAGCCAGCAACTGAATGTTTTGAACTGCATACAAAGTCTAATTGTCTAATTTATCTTTTAAGCATTCACTTTCCATCAGAATTTCCTTTCCAACCGTTCCATATTACTGGTAACCGCACAGAAATTATAGGTGCCGTCGGCTGCTTAAATACTGGTAGCGGATAGTGTTTCACCCCTACAGTAACCAGACACACTTTTTCATCAGCTACAGTCCATATCCTATACTTCATTGATTGCAAGCTCATTTGGACAAAATCCCCCATACATGTGGCATAATTTGCATTGTAGTCTCTACATAAAATATCAACATATGCAAGATAATATATAACTGTTGATACAGATATGTGGTAAACTTCTTTAATGTCATGGTCTTACTTTAGTATTATAGAAGATTACTTTTTTGTGCTATTAGAAAATGTCAGGACCCCTTTATGCCTTTTTAGGGCATTATAATCCGTAAATAATAGTTGAACAGATTAAGATCTAGATCCAGACTTAAGAAGGAGCTTGAAATTAAGAAATAACTGGGCAAAACCATGCTGATTGCAGGGGCAGTCAAGTTAATTGTATTCTTTGCATGCAGGGATATATCTTNNNTTACTATTACACTGTTATTTATCACCTCTCATCTCTAATACTATTATATTATTATTATATTATTACACAGATACTGACCAGCGTTACTATCACACTGTTATTTATCACCTCTCATCTTTAATACTATTATATTATTATATTATTATTACACAGATACTGACCAGCGTTACTATCACACTGTTATTTAGACTTGGGATAGGAAACATCACCGCTCAACTCTAATACTGTTTGCAACAGATGAAATATGACTCCCCTGCAATCACCATGGTTTAGCCCAGGAGTAACTTTCCTCTCTTAACTTAAAGCTCCTTCTTAAGTCTGGATCCAGCCCTAAGAGTATGAAAATAAGATAAAAAAAAACAAATAGAAATGTTTAATTTCAGGATTCAGAAAATGCATTTGGTAGGTAACAAAAAATCAGGGGAAGTTTACATTCAAATGACGCTTACTCATCAAAAAGACTTTATTGGTGTGACTTCACTAATGATTCCCTAGTGTGAATTCTTTTGTGTCGGATAAAAGATGAGCCATCAGAAAAGCAGCGTCCGCAATGTAAACACACAAATGGTTTCTCTCCCGTGTGAATACGATGATGTTTCTGAAGATTCTGTTTCAGGGTAAAACACTTTCCGCAGTCTGCACATTTAAAGGGTTTCTCTCCTGAGTGTATCCGCCAATGCCTAACAAAAGCATATCTATCCTTAAAACATCTCCCACATTCCGGGCATGAAAATGGAGTCTCGCGGGGGTGAGTTCTGTTGTGTGATGTCTGATAAAAAGATTGCTGGTATGACCATTGATGCATCTTCTCAGGATAGTCTGAGGAGGCACATGGACCTGTTGGGGACAAAAGTACTGGCATAAAACCCTCTGTTCATCAATGCCTTGACCACTTCATAATATGTATGACATATTTATTCATAACAACCATCCTGAAATCAGGTATCATATAACTGTTCCAAAAAGAAAGAAAAAGTCTCGCACTGATTTTAATTCTAGATCTCACAATGATTATTAGGATGCCAAATTAGCCCTTAATGTATCAATATTTAATCTATATATCAGAAAAGGGGTGCTACCTACCAATAATTCAAACAAAACAAGAAAAAGACCGTCTGTTACTGGTGCACAGGAATCCAATCAAAAATCTATATCATAGCACAGCGACATATATTATTAGCTACAAATTAGTAACAGTATAAAAAATTACTTTATTGATTTGCTTCATCCAAAAACGTATTGAAAATGAGACACAGTGTTCCAAGTTGCAACAAAGTGTCAACAAGATTAATCCACAAATATCATGCATGAATCAGATATACAATAAAAAAAGTATTAATTATTAAATAATGTTACCACACAAGTTCTTGCCATATATTGTAGTATAAAGTATCTATCAGACATAAATGATCAGCAAAACATATTTCATTAGTATATGGCTTTCTAGCAATCCATAAAGTGACCCTGTGCTGAAACAAAAAAAGAACTGAAAAAGAACGATGAAAAAGGTCACCTCACGGTGGATCTTCACCCTAACGGGCGGCTACCTTTCCCTCTTGGATCGCAACATAGCCACAAGTCCCATTCATCAGTCTATTAAGTACAGGCAAAAGGAAGTGTGGAACAGCTCATCGTGGTGTGGATAACTTCAGGAATACATCGTCGTCTCTCAAACCACCATCATATAACTGTTTATCAACAGTTTGCTACTATTATTATTGAAATTTCAGGGGTCTAGTTTAATGTATTTCCACCATTTTCTATGTGGAGGCATTGCAAAATACATATTACAAATTCATCATAGACGGAATAAACTAAACAAAAATATTCAAGTTATACTATGTGCAACAAACATGCACGTCACAGCTCTATTACCCAATTAAAATAGCAAACACCATAAAAACTATCTTCTACTACACTCTTGCAAGGCATAGCTACTAATATTTTGTAACCTGAAGATACCCTCCTCCCTTTTCTTCTGTTATTTTTTGTAAAGGTATAAAGTTCAAGAGCTAAATCAATTTCATTGTTTGTTTTTTTTAGAGGTCAACACACTTTGGGCCTGAAAATTTTTTATCCTTAGGATGCAGGGTGAATACTTGCTTTTGCTTATTGTACACAAATACTGACTGGCGTTACTATTACGCTGTTATTTATCACCTCTCATCTCTAATACTATTATATTATTATTATACAAATACCGACCAGCATTATGATTACACTGTTATTTAGACTTGTACTAGGAAACATTATCTCTCATCACCAATGCTATTATATTATTATTATATTACTACACAGATGACCAGCTGACCAGCATTACTATTACACTGTTATATAGAGTTGTAATAAGAAACACCACCTTTTATCTCTAATACTATTATATTATTATTATTATATCTTTAATACTATTATATTATTGTTATTATTATATTATTATTAAGCAGATACTGACCAGTTTTACTTTTACACTGTTATTTAGACTTGTACTAGGAAACACCACCTCTCATCTCTAATACTATTATTATTATATTATTATTATTATTAAGCAGTCATGGAGCAGCTTTACACAGCTATTTAGACTTATACTAAGAGACCACCTCTCATCACTAATACTATTATATCATTGAGTCTGATCAAGAACAACGCTTCAGAGTGAATTTACGCGTGGCGGAGACGTAAAATCGCCTTTTGGTATGTACTGAGCATGCGCACCATAGAAAATACGCTCAATAGCGTAGCGTAATTTTGAACGTATGGGCCATTCACGTATGTGTCACGTAAATACTTACGTGTGGGCGTGCCATTTTTACGTGCGTCCAAAATACGTCTGAAATACGTTATGTAGGCGGGGTTTGTATTTAAAGTGTACAGTATGGGCGTGCTTAGCTGCGTAAATTCGTGTTGCTCATACGTACGTGTGCGGATCACTGCGGTTACGTTGGAAAAAGTTAAGGTAGGGTTTGGAAAGCGTATTTTGACAAAATATGTACGTTCAATGGGTGTTACTAGGGGAGTGTATAGAATATACGCACACGAAAATACGCTACGCGAATAAGCGTACGGCAAACGTAGTTCTGGATCTAACCCATTATTATTATAATTAGACAGATACTGACCAGCTTTACTATTACACAGTTATTCAGACTTGGTTAGGAAACCACCACCCAAATATAATATGGTTTACAACAGATGACATTTTTTCCCCAGCAATTCAACATGGTTTTGTCCAGGTCCACATTACATAAAAAAGCAAAAAGAAATACACATTTTACCACCTGGGAGAGTCTTTATTAATATACATTCAGAGCTCTTAGCTAGGTTGTTTGCGTTTTAGGAGAGATTTCTTAGAGTTTTAGGGCAATGGAAGATAAAGAGAGCAGCCAAAACTCCAGGTCCTGTGGGACAGTGTCCCTTAGTATCATTTCTGTAACATCCTACACCCTCCTCTAATAATCAGTAATACCTGGGCAGACCCACCATATGTGCATAAAAGTGTGACAGCGCCTGCACTGATCTGGATAGGTTGTTGCTTGCAGCATTGTTTTAAGCATGGCAAATTTCAAAGATAAAAATATTTGCAACAACGTACCAAAAACATACAGTATGCACATATGAAACACAATCATATACCACTGTCTGTGCATTGCATTAGTACACTTCATAAAAGAAATCATAAAGAACACATAAAATAGTCTGAAGACATAAGCCCGTTTTTTTTTCTTTATGAAAACAAAGATCAAATTTAATATCTTCAACATATAAATAATTTGTTAAACAAATCTTAGGACATACTGTAAGTAAAGACTGAAAATATACAGAATGGATTTGTTCATCAATTTCTAATCATTTCGAAAAATCCCCCCAAAAATATGTAAAGTGTAAATAAAAGTGAGTGTTACATTTAATAGAATCACAATGCATCTACAACCCAGACACAGGATGCTGAAGTCATGTACAAATTAATTATTATGAGAATGGTTTTTTTTGGTTGTGAAAATGTGACATTCGAAGATTCTTTACATAATAAAACAGGACATCATTAAATAAAATAAACACACAATATTTCAACGCATTGGACTATTCTAGAGCACACAGCGCCTTTGACAAAGCCTCATTCTATCTGGCGAAACGCGCGTCAGCAAGAACCACGTGATGACCGTGAAACTAAACGTCCGACTCTTCCCACATATGTAGCCCGATTCTGGGTTCTACGTGCCGGCAATGCTTTTTCATATGTTTTATGTGAGTGAGAGGATCTGATATTTTGTAGTGTGACCCCCATTGTTTTTCCTTCCCTCTAGAATAGGGGAGGGATAGATACAGGACCGAGAAGGATGAACCATAGGCGTGAGGCTGTTAGATTTGGTAATAGAGTCAGCCTGTCTTCATTCATTAGATTAGGGCTTCGGGCACACTTTTATTGTTTATCAACTGCATCTATTTTCGCCTTGTGCTGTCTGTTTGCTTGTATTTTATCCAACATGAGTGTTGTATCAATTTGTTTATATCTGTACATATATGAATTGGTTTAGAGCTGTGGCAATTTATATCAATTGTATTTTGCAACTTTTTATACATTCATGAAATTGTTTACCGTATCATGGTGTCCTATCGCCATCTAGTGGTAACTATTCATTGCCCTTTTAAAGATATGAATTAAAGTTTAGTATTTTACCTATTTTGGTCTATTTGGTCCCCTTTCTGAGTATTATTTGAGTGTGCACTCCAAATGCTTTCCCCTTTTTACACTGGATCAGTAGCTGTTTCTGACCAAGTATGTTTTTGCAACTATATGTGCTCTTGAATTCATGTGAGTTGCACCTCACTATTATTAATTCATTAATATACACGTATAGAGTTAAAATTAAAGGGACAAAAACATTAAGGAAATTATACTTTAATAATAATGATAAAAATAATAATAATAATAAAAATCAGTTTTCACACATAACAAATACAAATTAACCCAGCCCTTACTGCACTGTAGGATCCGGATCCGTAATGCAATTTTGTAGAGCACACATGCGCGTTTGCAAAATGTGGTCGTTTTCCCACTCCCTGTGATTGGTCTCCAGTCATTAAATCCCTCTGATTTAGGATTAATTGTATGTATATAAATATATAAGTTTATAGGTAAACAAACAAATAATCTTACGTTACAACCAACCAGGTTTTGAGGGTGAGGGTGTATACGGGGGTATGCCACCCTGTCACTTCTGAAACTGATTTGATTGAAAACCTGTAAATCTCTATTCACTACTATTATTTCTTTTAATTATTTAATTTCTTTAATTATCATACCGCCACTTCTAAATGTCCATACCCCCACTTCTAAATCTCATTACCGCCACTTCTAAATGTCCATACCGCCACTTCTAAATGTCCATACCGCCACTTCTAAATGTCCATACCCCCACTTCTAAATATCCATACAGTCACTTCTAAATGTCCATACTGCCATGTCTAAATGTCGATACAGTCACTTCTAAATGTCCATACAGTCCCTTCTAAATGTCCAAACAGTAACTTCTAAATGTCCATACAGTCACTTCTAAATGTTCATGCCGCCACTTCTAAATGTCCATACAGTCACTTCTAAATGTCCACACAGTCACTTCTAAATGTCCATACCGCCACTTCTATCTAAACTTTAACTTTGAACACTGCAACCAACCATATACTCAGCAAAGCTTTTTGTATAATTAAAGCCAGAAAATGGGCAATTTTCTAAACAGGCTGTTGATCGCATTTCAATTATGTTGACTGGTGCAGAAATCAAGGATTCCTTATTTGCGGATGTATGGATACTGCGCACGTAAGGTACTTCTACATCCAAATGCCGAATCCAGGCAATTCATATATCTGCAGGCTGCGATAGCGGGCAGAGGAGTTACAGTTGGTAGATGTGGTTACCGGCCTCGGGCACGTGTGTTATACAGACAGTACGGAAATCTGCCACTCCCCTCCCTCGTGCAGAGTTTTAGTGACATAGGACCATATTCACAGATCCGGTTGAGTTAGGTGAGGACCGATCTGCACCTAACTCACCCGTCCTGCCCCATCCCACCCCCTCTTTTTAGGTACCTTATAGCACTTATGAGTGCCATAGGGCTACCGTAACTCTCTGTGCAATGTGCACAGGGACATTGCCTCTCTCCACCTCCCAATTCTACCTAATCCCTCCTTGAGGCGGCCTTATGCCGTCTCTTTCAACTTATAATACTCCGTGTGGTCTTTAAAGACTGAACTGGTACGTATATTGCGTAAAGGATCTACTACGCATGCATAGTAAGTCCTTTTCTAAGGTTATGCACCTAAGAAGTGCTGCTTCTTAGGTGTAAATAAGAGCCATACTGACGGATGATCCACTCGTGAGTCCGTATTCCCACCCTTACTGTAAAATGTAAATGCTGGATCTGACCCAGATTTATTACAGAGATTATGGAACAGGTGAGTTCAGTTGGTAATGCATGGAGTTTGGACAGTATTGCTGGGAGGCTTTGGGTATAGTCAGTTACTCAGGTACACAAATAGAAAAGTTCAGACAGGACCCTGAGCGTATTTTTGGTTGGCCACATATGCACAGTTATCAAACAGGAAGATCCCAGTAAAGAGACAAAGGAAGATGTTTTCACCTATTGGATCTTGTGTTTGTGTTACTGGTCCTTACCTAACTAAGCTGTGTAAATGTCACTATACCTGTGTTTATTAAAATAAAACATGTAATTAAAAGTCAGATAGAAAAAGTGCACTTGTATTAAATATTTGTTTGGAAGCTCGATTGGGGACCGTATTCTCACTTAAGTAAGAGCATCCTTTTCCGTGCGTATTTTTAGGTTTGGATAAACTGCGCATGCGTAGTAACTTTTTATAAGCAAGCTACGTAGGATTTCAACATGGAAATCCATTAGGCACGGACTTCAAATCCGTGCTTAGTGAGATACGTACAAAGGGACGAGCCAGACCTCCATACAAGGGAAGTTAAGTGAAAGTGGGTGGGGGGAGGCATTTAAATGGCCTAATATGAGAGCGGCTAAGAAAGTACGCACGGACCTAAGCAACTTAAGCACAAATATACGCACAGAGAATTAAGGTTGCCCTACGGTGGCGAAAATCAGCTAAAGTCTGTAAGTTCAAGGGGAGTGTCATGGACGTTGTCTTGCCACTTAGGTGCGTATTTTTGCTAAACCATGCGTACTTATTTCACACTTAAGTGTTAATACGGTCCTGGGTTCACAAAAAGCAGGTAAAATAGTAGAAGTTTGCATTAGAATGACCAATTATTTATCTAGAAAACATTATTGGTGTGACGCCCCAGATTTTCTGCTTTTATAAATTCATTTTTATCATTTGAAAGTCGAGCAATCAGAAAGTCGAGCAATCATTGCAACTGCAATGTAAACACACACATAATAATCATCTGGAAATCAGATATCATATAAAACTGTTTTTCAAATTTGCTGCATAAAATTGGAGTTTCAATTATCTAGTTTAATGTGGTTTAGTTTGTATTAAAAACATTGAGACATTTATGGGTCCAATAACTTCTACCATTTGGAGGCATTGCAAACTATGAAGGAAATAATTACAAAAACATTATACACAGAATAAACTTTATCTTTCATTATTTTCCATAAAGGCGTAAAGTTTAAGGGCTAAATCGCCTTTACTGGTTTTTAGAGGTCAATACACTTTGGGCCTGATCCAGACCTGGGCTGGTGTGCGGTTTTACGCCGATCATAAGCATAAAAACAGCTTTCTGTACTAACTGCGCATGCGCGGAACACATTTTAGGCTGAGAAATTATGAGCGTATGAGCCGGGGGCGTGCCGAGGCATTTAAATCGTACAGTATTGGCGTGCTAAGCATCGTAACTTCGCAATGACCATATAAATGCACGCCGTTACGAACAGAAAAATTAGGGTCGGGTTTGCCGAGGATATGAAAGCAAAACTTAGTACGACCAAGGGGAGTTCCTATTGACGTGCATCAAAGGTACGTCGACGTTAATACGCTATGCCCACCAGCATAGGTCTGGATCAGGCCCTTTCAGTCTAAATTTCAGGGGATTTAAATACATTTTTTGTTCACATGCAGAGACAATTCATAGCTCTTGCTTTTAATGACCAGCTTTATTTTTACTGTTATTTAGACTTGGGCTAGGAAACATCACCCAATAATTTAAACACTGTTTAAAACAGGTGAAATTTGCCTCCCTGGAATTGATCATAGTTTGCTTAGGTGTAAATTGCCACCTATTTTTCACTTAGTTTTAAACTTTTAGAGCCAGATTTACTAAGCTGTGGGAATGGAAAAGCAGAGATGTTGCCCATTGCTACCAATCAGACTCTAGCTGGCATTTTATAGTATGTAATAGGAAAGTGAGAACTAGAATCTGGTTGGTTGTTATGGGCAACATCTCCATTTTTCCATTCCCGCAGCTTAGTAAATCGGGTCCTAGATCTGGTCCAATATTAGAGTATTGGTGCATTTATTAATAAGCCAATCTACAGTGTAAACAGATATAAACTTAAATCCTTACAATATAAATTCCAATGTAAATATTATAAACATGTAGCATGTATAAAATAAAAAATTCATATATACATATCATTTCTCGTTTTTTTCACATTCTGAAATCGTGTTCTCCCGAGAATGACAAATATTGCAACACTTAAAAAGTGATCATAATTAGTGTTTTTTCCACCAACAGAGCTGTGAGAAAAGTAGAGTCCAAATGTGGCAGCCACGTGACACCACAAGTCAAAACTGTGTCCCTCAATAACATCCTCATGTTTTTAGGATGGATCTGATGGAGTCCACGTTACAGAAAGAAGCAAGAGTACACACATTTTATCACCTAGTAGTGCTTTTATTAACATGCTTCCAGATCATATAAAGAACCCAATATGGAAGAGCTTCTGTCTACTACATGGTATGAAGCTCACTCCCTTGTATGGAATCCTCCCAGGTATTTAGAGTCATCTTAAAGATTTAAATATTATTATTGCAACACTATGAAATCTTCATGTTTCGGCAATTGGAATCTAAGTAAATGTATATCTGGTGGTGTTTGGATTATTGTTCATGTTAACACCACAGTCATAAGATATTGTTGTTGTCTGTTGACTTTATTTATAACCATTGGACTGGATTGTGAATGAAGCACGCACTGCCCTTGTGACTATTTAGCGGTGGAGGCGAAGCTACGACAGTGTGATCCTATGTTCCATCGTTCACTCTCCTCACATGTACGGCACTTCCGGATCTTGGGCCTGATTCACACTTAGGAATGAAATAAGTACAGGCAGATTCGCAAAACTACGCACCTAAGTGACAAGTATGCTCCAATGACACGCCTCTCGTTCTTACGGATCTTTGCAGACTTCCACCTTAGGGCGACCTTAACTCTCCGTGTGTATCTTTGTGCAGTTTGCTAGAGTAAGAACGTCAGTGCCTAACCCCGCCCATTCAGCCCTATTTAAATGCATCCCCCACACCCACTTTTCTTAACTTCCTTCTTACGGACTACAGCCACGCCCCTTCTTATGGATGTCCCTAGGTAAGGAGATGAACTCTGTGCGTAATGGGTTTCTTTGCGTAACATCTGACTCGTGCTCTGACTAGTGAATTGTTTGTAGCGTGTTCCAATGCGTTACCACCATGTGCATGCATGCACAGGACGCACAGAGACTTACGCATTCTAAGTGCCAGATTTACTAAGCTACGGGTTTGGTAAAGTGGAGATGTTGCCCATAGCAACCAATCAGATTCTAGCTGACATTCTCTAGTATGTAATAGGAAAGTGAAAGCTAGAATCTGATTGGTTGCTATAGGCAACATCTCCATTTTTCCAAACCCGCAGCTTAGTGAATCAGGCCCTAAATGCGTCATTGGGCTGACGTAAGTAATTCTGCATCCGGTCCATTGTGTGCAGTGCAGCCGTATTCAGTCGCTTATTTGGCGATCACATGTAGTCGTTTCACGCATTAAATACGATCACAGAATTACTATTTAATATAGCATTAGGAGCTAAAATCAAGCATAAATGTGTTACTTAGATATATTACATGGCGGGTGCCTAAGGGTGAGTTCAGATGGTTCAACTAGAACGGTTCGTGGCAGCCTGAGGGTATAGTCAGTTGATCATATATGAAACTAGAACAGTCGTGGCAGAAGCTTAGGATATGTTTGGTTGGTCAGTTAAGCATAGTTCCCGAGCAGGATATTCCCATTGAAGAGACAAAGGAAGAGAATTACACCTACTGGTGTTATTCAGATACCCTGATCTTCTAACCTATTGGGAACTGTTCTGTGTAACGGTCACTGAACCTAACTTTGATGTCGGCTACTACAAACATCTCCAGCTGTTGTATTGGGTTCCTAAATAGCATTTGGCAGATGAAAAAGCAGTGGATGGTTACATTCAACATATTATTGGTGTGATGCCTCAGTTATGTTCCTGGTGTGAATTCTTTTGTGTCGGATAAAAGCCGAACCATCAGAAAAGCACCGGCCGCAATGTAAACACCCATATGGTTTCTCTCCCGTGTGAATACGCTGATGGTTCACAAGATTGTGTTTCAGAGTAAAACGTTTCCCGCAGTCTGTACACTTATAAGGTCTCTCTCCTGAGTGTATCCGCCAATGCCTAGCAAAAATATATCTTTCCGTAAAACATCTTCCACATTCCGGGCATGAAAACGGACTCTTATTGGGGCGAGTTCTTTTGTGTGATGTCTGATGAGAAGATCGCTGGTGTGCAGTAAAAGATGACTTGGAGCTAAAACACACTCCACAAATCGAACAAGAAAAGAGGTTAGGAGTCCTATGAGTCATTTGAGGGGTAACGAGATCTGAGCAATTAAGGAAATATTCTTGAGACTGTGATAATTGATGCATCTTCTCAGGATAGTGTGAGGAGGCGTGTGGACCTGTTGGTGACAAAAGAACTAGCATAAAACCCTCTGTTCATCAATGACTTGACCACTACTTAAAACGTGAGAAATTATATATATATATATATATATATATAATCATAAAAACTACTCTGAAATAAAGAATGATGTACAACTGTTCTTCAACAGTGAAGTTTTAATGGCCTAGGTTTAGTGTATATAAAAACAGTCAATGGTTACAAAACTTTCTACAATCTGGAGACGTTGCAAAATATAAAGGAAAAAAAAATGAGAATTTCAGCTGGAATATATTACACAAATATATACAAGTCATGAACTTGTATTACCTACTAATCCTACTAAAATTCCAAACACCATAAATAAATTCTGCTACACACTTGAAGACATTTCCATCCTTTTTCTTTTTTACTAATTTCTATAAATTTAGAATGTTCAAGGGCTAAATCACCATTACTGGTTTTTAAACCAGTGATCAGGTGCGTACCTATAGGGGGTTCAAGGGCTGTGACCGCTCCCCCTACACTGTAAGCAAGCTGTCAGAGGTTGACAGCTTAAAACAGCGCTCGGCACTCCATGAATGACTGCGAAGCGATGGTTATAAATATATTGCAATCAGCTGAGAGTCTACTATTTGGTGATCTGACCCATGGACTATAAAACTTTAGCGCCATCTTCACTTAAAACGAGACAGAGCACAAGTCTGAATAGTATGAAAGGAACATTAGCACGCCCTCCATGAACTATCTGCAAAATTCGCCCATCCCACATAGCAGAACTGCTTCCTGCTCCCGATCCGTCCTTAAAACGTGGAGATTGCGCATAGATTTTTATCAAAAAGCAAGATTTTTCCATTCCTAACACTCCTAAAAATAAAATCACATGATGCAATGCACTTTCAGACATTTCTGCAGCATTGTGGGGCAGTACACACTGGTAAGATGTCGGAGCTATCTGACAATTTACCCATGATTGGCAACATAATCCTCAGATAACTCTCCAGTCAGTGGCGCATCTACTATGCACTGATGAAGCAACTTATTATTTTTAGCCATTTTTTTTATTGAATTTTTCAACAAAAAGTGTGTTATTAAATTAAGGTAATTTTAGAGAGATCTGTTTTTCTCCGTTTTCCGTACGTTTCAACTGCGCATGCGTAGTACCTTTTTGGTACGCTGTTCACATAGACTATACGTGCGGTAGTGCCTCACGGACGGACTTGTAAATCGGACGTGGGTAAATATACACGGATCTCCCACGGAAAAATACGCACGGAGGAATTTACATAGAAATGGGTGGGGGGGGGCAATTAAATGAAGGGAAGTGGGCACGATTATAAAGATATACACGGACGGAGGACACATACGCTCAGAAAAGGCCATGGTCTATGGAGACGGAAGACTCCGTGGGCACGGATTGCAAGGCGAGTGGCTGGGGTTTTGGTGGGTGTTACTTGCTCCGTCCGTGCATATATTTGCGGACTGATCGCCAAATGGATCTCTGAATACGGCCCAGAATCATTACAATATGCTCTATGCAGAGGGGGTTTCTGAGTACCCAGAAACCCCCCCTGATCAGATCTGGCCGGCAGACACTCTATATGCAACTCTGACCAGAAGATGGCTCTTATGATCTGGCTGGGGCACAGAATAGAGAGCTGCTGTCACTGTCACTGTGTGCACTGAAGAAGATAACAGCTGTCACCCAGACCTCAGTGCTAGTGGGAAGGGGCTCACTGTATGGCCCATTTACAAGGACTCCTCCCCACCACCCAGTTCTCTGCTATTTGGGCCTTTGGACCTTGTTGGATGTTTCCCTATTGTTGCTGGTTGCAAAGGGGCCCCCATTACAGTTCATGTTTCAGGGCCCCAAAAATGTAGGTCCACCACGGTCTCCAGTGTATACTCTGCTTAACAATTGGGGTCCGGATTTGGCACATTTGCGGGAACAAGCCCTTACTGTACATTGACCAGTAAGTTGCGTTTAGACCCGAATCACTGTAAATGCCTACACATCTATTCTGGGGATGCAGCACTGAGCTACTATAACTGCCGAATGTCATTATTCTCACATCTCCTCATGGTAAACTACTGTACATTGAGCCCCGCATAAACTAAAACCAAGTGCACAAATAATTCACTCAGGGTGGTATGCCTTGGAGTTGACACCATATGACATCATTCAACTCGCTGACACATACATGATCATATGTATAGTACACCTAGTTATATTAGTATCAGTAATAAAGGTTTGTCAACTGTTGCAAGTTCTGAATAACAAATGCAAATAAGTCTTTGAAAATTGTGAAAGATGACATTACTGTACGTTGTCATTTACATTACCATGGTTACTGCTTACAAAATGGCTACTGCTTACGAAATGGTTACTGCTTACAAAATGGTTACAGCTTAGAGAATGGTTACTGCTTACAGAATGGTTACTACTTACAAAATGGTTACTGCTTACAAAATAGTTACAGCTTACAGAATGGTTACTGCTTACAGAATGGTTACTGCTTACAGAATAGTTACAGCTTAGAGAATGGTTACTGCTCACAAAATGGTTACTGCTCACAAAATGGTTACTGCTTACAAAATGGAGACAGCTTAGAGAATGGTTACTGCTTACAGAATGGTTACTGCTTACAGAATGGTTACTGCTTACAAAATGGTTACTGCTTACAAAATAGTTACAGCTTAGAGAATGGTTACTGCTTACAAAATGGTTACTGCTTAGAGAATGGTTACTGCTTACAGAATGGTTACTGCTTACAGAATAGTTACTGCGAGCAGCCAACAAACATTGCTAAGAAAGAAAATCCGAAATATGAATGTTTTTGCAAATTCTTCATTTGGAAAAAAAGACTTTTAGAGATTCTTGAAGTAATGTAATAAAATATAACTCTTCCCCCCCCCCCAAATGATTAATTAAAAAAGTTCTGAGAAGTATACAAGTATTTTTAAACTGTTTATTTAATCATATGCAGAAGTACTTTACAGGAAAATCAGACACACTAGAGGAACCCAATAACAAGAAAAAAGTCCAATATTGGCCCAGATCCAGAGCTATGTCCGCTAGCGTATTTACGCTAGCCGGAGACGTACAAACGCTATTTTGTATGTACTGAGCATGTGCGAGGCAGATGTTACAGCATGTAACTCTGAACATACGTACCATCCTAGTATCAAGAGCGTAACTACGCACAAAGGGGTGTGCCAACCATACGACACCCATAATTATGCTTCATAGGCGGGGTGAGGCATTTCAATCGTACAGTATGGGCGTGCTTAGGCGCATAAGTACGTGCAGCCTTTACGGCCAACAAGAGTTAAGCTTTGAAAAGTTAAGGTAGGGTTTGGAAAGCGTAAAATGGCAAAAGGAGTGCCTAGGGGAGTGCAATTACGATAGCGTAAATACGCTACGTGTTGAAACGGAAAAAGAACGTAGGTATGGATCTAACCCATTGTTTGGGGAAAAGCCTGTTATTATCAGAGAAAATAACCTATGAAGGAAGCCTTCAATAAAAAGAGGTTTGAAAGGGCGGGATGTACTCAGAAGGTGAAAAAAGAAACACTAGAGAGATGCGGTATATATTAGTATTTTGTATTCTATCATTATTAAAGTTTATTTATAGGGTACCACAATGTATCTGCGGCGCGGTACTGAGAAGCACAGTATAAACAGCGAAAAGCATAAAATGTCAAATAACAAACACGGGCAAAATAAATATGAGTCTCGCTATAAACTATTTTTGGGTGTTTTTAATTATAAATAATCTTTTTTGCATGCAGGAGGGGTTTCCGTGTCCTGGAACTTACTTGAAGTATGCACAGAGGTGCGTGAAGCATACAGAATCATACGTAAGATATTAGCGAAGCAAAGCCCTTGCTGTATGATCTAAATAGTAATGCGTTGAGCGGGCAGCCACCCGTGCGGAGATATAATTCCCTATCAGTCCATATATATATATATAAATTACATCTATTAACAATACGAAACATTGTTTACCTAAAATACAAAAGGTTTCTCTCTGGAGTGAATTCTTTGATGTCGAACCAAAGAGGAGCTATCAGAAAAGCAGCGGCCACATTGGGAACACACAAATGGTCTCTCTCCCGTGTGTATGCGCTGATGTTTCACGAGGTTGTATTTCTGGGCGAAACACTTCCCACAGTCCATACAGTGAAAGGGTTTCTCTCCGGAGTGAATCCGCCAATGCCTAACAAGCGTAAATCTTTTTGCAAAACATCTCCCACATTCCGGACATGAAAACGGACTTTCGGTGGTGTGAGATCTATTGTGTGATATAAGATGTGACCTCGGATGAAAAGATTGCTGGTGCATGATAAAAGTCCATTTCGAGCTAAAACACATTCCACAAAGCGGGCATGAAAATACATTATTGGCGCTATCAGTTGTCTGATTCGTGGCGAGGTCTGAATTACTAGGCAAACATTCTTCGCTCTCCAAACACTGATGCATCCCCTCAGGACACTCTGAGCAGACATGCGGATCTGTTGGTGACAAAAGTACTAAGATAAACCCTGTGTACATCAGTGAATTGATTGTTTCATAAAATATGTTAAAGTATGCATGGTTATACATTTAAGGTTCATGCTTTATTTTACAAAAAAATTTTTTTTTATATAAAGCCATCATATTACATAGTGCTTTACAATTATAACAATCATTATTAAGCGAGACTGAGTATTAACAAACAGACTGGGTGGGTAAGAGGGCCCGGCCCTGGATCCTGATTTAGTAGCTCCAAACAAGCAGATCCCTGACACGCAGCAGAGAACTGCTTTCGGGTCGCTGTGTGATCTTAATTTCCATAAGTGTGAGGGAGAACACTTTCCGCCAACAGGACCCTAGCTTAACATTTATGCACCGGTCCCACAGAAAATAGGGTCAGTGTGTAAATGAGGATAGTGCATAAAGGCTTGGCCAAGCCCTTACAGTACAACTTAAATACCTCCCCCCCTCGCACCGTTAAGCATGCTGCCCCATCATCGGAAAGATTTCCAGCAGAGAAGTCTGGATATTGTGGATCCGCACTGAAATACGATAGCGTGCGTATGTGCAAATGAAGAATGTGGCGGCTTTCCACTCAGAGCATGCGAAAAACGGCCACAACTATTAATTCAGGACCCAGGTTATTGAAATGAATTTGGAATTGACTAGTTTGATGTATCTAAAAATGAAGTATTGTAATAACACTGGGCCGTGTTCACAGATCCGTTAGTAAAGGCACGTGCGTAATTATACGCACATACGTTGCAAGGCAACACCCATGACACTCTCCTCACACGGACGGTTTTTCATTGACTTCCGTCCTCCATAGAGCACCCTAAAGTGTGCATTACGTGCGTATGTAGCTAACCGCACCCTCAAATGGTCATTTAAATGCCTCCCCCACTCACTTTCACGTAACTTTGTCCGCACGGATTTCAACCATGCCCCTCCACACATGTCACCAAGTGCGATTCACAAGTACGTGTCTAATGGACTTCTGTGCGTAAATTCAACGTAAATAAACTTACTACACATGCGCAGTTACTCCGATCCTAAAAAAACGCACGGAACTCCGCAAAAACGGATCTGTGAATACGGCCAACTGTCAGTCTTATAACCATAGTATAATGGAAGGACTGGGCAAGATTAAGCTTATAGAATGATTTCAGGTATAAAATAGTGGATGTGAATGATGAAGACTGAGCTGAAATGCAGGGCCATACACGATATGCCACCTCCTCTGTACCATTTCAACTTCTCTATCTCTACATTTGTACATAACTCCTAGCACTTTGTTTCAACTGGTTCAGCGCCCACATTGGAAAATAAATCAGGGAAATTTGTGCCACATGCAATAGTTATGCTTATGGTACTTTTCATGGCACTGTGGTTCTGGACCACAGTGTGGAACTGTGGCTGAAGTACTCTATCCATCTTCATTCTCCTTGACCCGAAAAAGCGTCTTTTTGGCTTATTTCTCGAGGAAATATAGAATTTGATGACCGTTAAGAACCACTTGGCCCATATAGTCTGCCCATTTTTTCCACCCACCACAATTCCTGTAAAGCAACTTTTCTTTAAACTTATGCCCACCCACAACCCTCATTATTATTATACAAAGAACACCTGTCATTCACATCTCTCCCCAACCCCCTGGAGCCACACACACACACACGAGAGGTAGGTAGACTACCATATAGGCTCCTGGCTAGACCATAACTAGAACACTTTGATATGTCATGAAGGTTGTGTCTTCAGGAATATTTTTTTTTAAATCTGAAGACTGTGCAATGAAGGACATGTTCAGGTTAACGTAAACCACTCTCTGGGGTTCTGTGGCGCAACAGGGCAGGGTTACAAGAACCAGAAGTATTTTGATTTGAATCATGAGTGATACCAGATGGTAGAGGGTGTATTTAATAAAATATGTTGGAGAATGAAAATATATTATACAGCCTTCTAATAACCCTAGGTGCTGTCTGCAAAGAACATATTAAGAGCACTGATGCCCTCACATGCAAAACCAAGATTGAGTATGCAAAATAAGTGATAGGGGTGCGTGGGGAAGGGATGGGAAAAGATGTTGTTATGTCTTGAAATCACTAGGCTGTCCAAGTATGGCTCACACCCATCCTGGATTAAATAAAGTAAGATATTGCCTGGTGATCAGTCAAGAACATTCTACACAAAAACAAAGGTGTTAAGTCCATACAAGGACATATATTCTGATGTATTGATGTCAAAATAAAAGATGAACCATAAGAGGCCACAGGGAACTTCAACAAATAGTTTCTCTCCAGTGTGAATGTGATAATGTTTCCAAAGGTTGGCTTTCTGTGGGGTGAAATGCCTCTCTTCAGTATGTGTATGCAGGTGCAAGTAAAATGTAAATTTTTTCACAAAACATCTGCCACACTCTGGACATGGATATGGCTTTTCCCTGGAGTGAGTGCGTTTATGTGAAAAAAAACTAGTCTCGTCAGAAAAAAAGGTTACACTCAATCAAAACAGTATAACAAACTGACATCATGAGCTTGCTGGTGAGCTCCCAAAGTAGATTTGGAACTTAAATACTCTTTAGAAATGGTGCATGAAAATAGATTGACAATGTGCATTTTCTGATGGGTGACAAGAATTGAATGTCTACTGAAACATCTCTGACACTCTGAGCACTGATGCATCTTCCCTAGGAGAACATGGGGCCTTTTTGGGAAATAAAGCGCTAAGATAAACCCTGAATACATCAGTGAATGAATCACTTCACATATGTAATACTTATGCACCATTAGAGAAAATGGAATGAGTGAAAAGATTGGGAGATAAGGGGAGTGGCAAGAAAAGAATAGAAAGTAATTAAATGAGTGAAGGAGTTAGAAATACTGAGGGATATTTTAAAGAGAACAGTGGGGAGAGAAGGATATAGAGGGCCGTATGCAGAGCTTGCCGAAATGCGCTACTGCGCATGCGCAGTAATTTTGTAACGTAATCTACGTTACTTGCTGCAACGTAGATTGCGTTTACGCGGTCTTAAAGATTAATCAAATTCATTCCAAAAATAAATTATAGTTTTGTGTTACACATTAAATTCACGTTCAGTCACTAATTTACTAAATCATCTAAGTGCAAAAATATTTCATTTTAAAATACAGGATTACTTGAATGAGTTTGAGGGATGGGAAAAGCACATTAAAGAGACATTCTCAGCTTTGTAAGACGGAGCACAAACCCTTTGCTGTATACCACAGGACTGATCAAGTCCCTTCTACCACATCTAAAATGATGGACCTTGGCCTCACCCTGTACTCTATAATACTGAGTTTGGTGTATTTTTGCTGATTAAAGTTAGAGCTTGCAATGCATAGAAAGTTGTGTGGGCACAGTCAATATTCAGACATAAAAGTAATAAAATTAAAATAAATTCCTAGTCCAAGTATACAAAAAGCCCAACGAGAACATTTAAATATCTTCCAGTGGAAATTTTATTTAAAAAAAGTCTGTAAAGAATGTTACACCAAAGGAATTCAAAGACACAAAAGTGATACATGTATTAATGGCAGACACAATGACCACTTAAGTTTAAATGAATATGTTGCTTGACATGGGCTGTTACATGGTGCCAGAGTGACATTTTTACGATTCCTAAGCCTTTATATATGTCCGAATGACTAATTATTGCCCTTGCTCCAAAAGATTTCCTCCAGTGTGAATTCGGTTATGTCGAACAAGATTTGATCTCTGGGCAAACTGATGGCCACACTGTGAACACACATATGGCTTCTCTCCAGTGTGAATGCGACTGTGTTTCCAAAGATTGGCTCTCTGAGTGAAACTCTTGCCACATTCCATGCACTTAAAAGGCTTCTCTCCAGTGTGTGTATGCAAATGCATGTGAAGGTTACATTTCTTGGCAAAACATCTCCCACACTCTGGACATGGATAGGACTTCTCCCCGGTGTGAGTTTGTTTATGTGATAGAAAACTAATCTCGTCACAAAAAGATTTCCCACAACTAGAACAGTAAAACAAATCATCCTCATGAGATTGCTGGTGAGCTTTCAAAGTAGATTTGGAACTGAAATACACTTTACAAAAAGAGCATAAAAAACGATTATCAGCCCTGTGAGTTTTCTGATGGTTGACGAGAACTGAACGTCTACTGAAACATCTCTGACACTCCAAGCACTGATGTTTCTTCCCAGAAGAACGTGAGATGTGGGGACCTGTTGGGGACAAAAGTACTAAGATATAACCCTCGGCACATCAGTGAATGGATCACTTCATCATGTGTAATACATATGCACCATTCAGGCTCTATATAGTACTGTATAAAATAGTTTATTAATCTTTGTACCAGTCACACCTAAATCACAGTAGGGTTTGACCAGTCCAGTGTACATTAATTACTTTAAACTACTAGAATGTTCACAAATGTATCGCAACGAAAACCCCCCTGGTATTAGTCCTCGAAATTAGGGGTAGAACAGGTGCTAGAAAGATGTCCACCTATATCCATTACCACCCTCTGTCTTGGTAGTTTGCACCAGCAGTGCTTTGACGGAAACAGCTCCATTTCCATCCCATCTCCTGATTAGCAGTCATAAAACTGTTCTTGGCATAACAGCAATTCATAAAAGTAAAACACTGGGAACACTAACTAGATGGGTAAAGTGGTTCTTATGTGCCCGCAATTTCTGATTTTCAATTGGTTCAGCATAGAAACTACCAGTGGTACAGACAGTGCCATGTGCAACATGGGTCCTGATCAACATCGGTCATGGTTTAGCCGGTGTGTGAAGTGGCAGGCAGTAGAAGAGAGACAGTGAAGGTCTCACAAGATGGCATCATGATGAGGGACAGGGGGAGGGCACGTGGGATAAGATTGGCTTAGCATGGCTTCCCTCCTCCCTTAAAGCGGAAACGCTTCAGCTCCGTGAGATGTTCTGCCCCTTCAACGGATTTTCAAATACGACTCAACTCTGGATCTAGAAAATCCAGATCAGTCCTGGAAAAGCAGAACCCACGCATGCCCCACTTTCCAAAAGGGTGGTATTTTCCAATCTTAGTGATCAGAAAACACTCCCTTGTAGGAAGTCTGGATCAGGTCTATGGTTTTACTGACAAGTCCAACATAACGTTCCATCAACGTCATCAGAATCATAAGTTTGATGTAGCTTTATTCTATATCTGTGATATCTTTCCAGGTATTAGAAAACAAAATGTAGTTTAGATGGTTTGCAAACCATTCTCTGCTGATGTGTTGCCATCAGCCACCTACATTACCAACCCACCAAGCATTATCGTAACAAACACTCATTGTGTACCCTTGTTGATCTAATCTTATTTGTAGAGATACGTATGAGACTGTTTGCTCCCCTAGGTTTATTGGAATCATAAAATTTGATTAATTTCGGGCGCCTCACAGTGTAGCATATATCTGTGAACCATCACATTGCACATGACCAAAACAGAAGTGTAAGCAAATGCAACGATCCATACTCAAACAAAACTGTTGGTTGTGACTACCTGCATTTAGAGGGTCATTATGGGAGGGGGAGGGGAAGAGTGCACTAACA
>WWET01001241.1:331554-354103 GCA_011038615.1 Limnodynastes dumerilii
ACAGTGTGATAGTAACGCTGGTCAGTATCTGTGTAATAATATAATAGTATTAGAGATGAGAGGTGATGTCTCCTAGTACAAGTATAAATAACAGGGTGATAGTAATGCTGGTCAGTATCTGTAATAATATAATAATAATAATAATAATGATATACCACAGACGAGAGGTGATGTCTCTTAAAGCTGGTCAGTATCTGCGTGCAATAAGAAAAAGCAGAGCATTCTCCTGCATGTAGATAATAACATTACTTTGACTCCCCCTGACACTCAGATGTGTGTCTATGTACTTGGACAAGGGTGGGGCAGGTGCAAGGGAATACACAGAACCTGCGTATTTTTTAACTGACTAATGAACATAACTCGCATGACAACCCAAGCTCACATAGGCTGTCTGTCATTGCAAAGGTGGCGTATGTCCAGAATGTGTATATTACTCATTATCACACACATTTGCATTCTAATGTTTTCTGGGCATGCACAAGGCTTAAAAAAAACCAGCACTACTGTCCTTCTGTGTGGCACAAGTCGCTGCTTTCCTTACTATTCTGCTGATCAGCCGCGTTACATGGTGCTAGCTTAGGCCAGAGGTACTGGATGTTGCCTGGTGTATCACTGCCGGGAAGCTTAGCCAGCCTCCTGTAGGTGATTGGGAGGGGCTGCTGTAAGTAGCTGACAGGGTTGTTGCTCCTCGCCTGTGCCTCCTATTACCTCCTTGGTTTCCAGTATCCAGTTTCTTGTATACAGTTGTTCCTGTGGCCTTATACCACCTGGTACGCACATGTCCTTATTAAACCTGGGATTATTTCTATACCTGTACCACTTGGTATGCTCCTTATAAGCAACACGGTGGCTCAGTGACTCCCGGGCAAGGCCTTAAAGGTGTGGAGTTTGTATGGTCTCCCCATGTCTGCCTGGGTTACCACCCACACTGCAAAAAGCATAGTAGTAGGTTGATTGGCTGGTGACAAAATGACCCTAGTCTGTGTTTATCTGTGTTAGGGAATTTGTGCCGTATTCACAGATACGTTTTCACGTGCGTGCGTATTTTTAGGTACGTTTTAAGTGCGCATGCGTAGTAACTTTATTTACGTAAGTTACGTAGAATATACGCACATAAGTGCTTTAGGCACGGACATGAGAATCGCACTTGGGGACATACGTACGAAGGGGCGGGGTTGAAATACGTACCTGAAAAGTTACGTGAAAGAGGGTGGGGGAGGCATTTAAAGGAGTCTTTGAGGGCGCGGTTACATAGAATCGCACGTACGGCATACGTATGCACACGTAAAGTTAGAGATGGTCTATGGAGGCGTAAGTGTACAATTGCATGGCCGGGAGAGGGGAGTGTCATGGGTGTTGGTGGGTGTGGCCTTGCTACGTGCGTGCGTATAATTGCATACTTCTGTGAATACGGCCCTATATACTGAACCTCTCTGAGACACAAATATTCTCTGAACAGCACTGCATTATTGGTGGTTCTATATAAATGAATAGTAATGATTAAATAATACACAGGACTGTTTTTACACCTATACATCCTGGTACGTCATCATCCATTTTGTACCCATAAAACATGGGACATCTATCGGAATCTTTATATCCCAGGTTCCATCTGTACCCGTCTCCACGTTACCATATATTCCAGTGTTACTTCTCAGCATGTAATTCCGTCTATTAGGGAGGACGTCGGGTTATGTCATTCCCGATAGGGTCCCGGCTGGTGCCCTCTACCTCAAGACTCTACTCCCTTAAAATAGGGACAGGTAGATTGGCCAGCATTTAGAATGCCCCTACTGTAAAATTTCAAGGGGTAGAAAGCCCCTCCCATTGCGCTCGCAACCCGCCACAATGGGCCAGATCCAGAGCTATGTTTCCATTACGTTTCCTAGTGTAGCGTATTTACTATGCGCTCCCCTAGGCCGTACGTACTTTAGCCGTTTTACGCTTTCCAAGCTCCTGTCGGCCGTAATGGCGGCATGTACTTGCGCTCCTAAGCACGCCTATACTGTACGATTTAAGTGCCTCACGCCGCCTCCAAAGCGTAATTACGGGTGTCGTGTGGCTAGCATGCCCCTTTGTACATAGTTACGATGATGATACGCGACTGGCCCTTACGGTCTGAGTTACGTGGCGTAACATCTGCCGTGCGCATTCACAGTAATTACTAATGGGCACTTTTACGCTAGCGGCTAGCATTCATTCACTCGCGTACGTTGTTCTGGATCTACCGCAATGTCGTTTTTTTTTCTCACAATTCCGGTGCTTGTACTGTTAGCATTCCCAGTACAAGATAAAATGGCTGTATCCCTATCACAGAGATTGAAAAACGCCCACTTTGTGCGACTCTGGTTCTATTATCTTTCTTCTTACATCACGTCATTTTCATTGCGCTGTTTTGCATATTTTAAACTGATAAAAACAAATAAACAAACAAGTATTGTACAGGGCTACATAAGATATAGGACCGGAACCAGACCCGGGTCTGTCAATCCGCATGAGGGAAGGGAGTGAACTCCTCCTGTCCCCCCCCCCTTTCTTGTGGATATTTGTGTGACTTACGCAGCCTTAAGTTACACGAGCGGATCAGCGATCCATCTGACCCCTGATCCGCTCATACATACCTAATCCCTCCCTCACAGTACAATTTAAATAAGCAAATAAGAATACAGTACTGGGCGCTTCTTTAGGTTAAAAATTACGAAACACATTTAGATTTATTTGTTGAAACAATGCTCAATATCACAAAACAAATATAAAAAATAAAGGAACCAATAGCATATACTGATCTTTATCAGCGTAATAATGTGTTCTAGTGGAAGCACATCACGATAAAACATATGAGTTTCCCCGTAATCACATGAGAAAGAAAGAGCTAATGTGAGCTCAAAAGAAAGGTCCCAATCTCATGAATAAAGGAAACCACAATGGTATAGTCAACCGAGGGCCATTCGAACAATGTCTCTTTGGCTTTTTAACCTAAAGAAGCGCCCAGTATTGTATTTATGTTTGCTTATAGTCTAGTTTATAGTTTTATAGTCTAGATCTGGGAAACCCTAACACACAGTACCTTGGTGTGGTTGCATCTAAAGGTTAGTAAGGACAGCGCAGTTCCAATACTATCTCTAGTACCATTTAAATGCTTCCTCAGTCCACCTTAGCGGGCGGAAGGGAAGCACAGCCCCTTTCCTTGGAATAGTTATCGTACGAAACATCTGGAGAGCGCATGCGTCCTCCCCCAAAACACAAGTCTGGATCCGGCCCATCATTTCTGACCAGATCCTGAATTAGAAGTGTTCTGCGAGCGGACCTCCGGCTGTGGTGCTCTGCTATACGATTGCTGTGCGCTCCTAATTTGCATAATTGTAACAGGAGACCACTCCCCTCGCACTTATGGCTGTCCACCAGCAGGACCCTACCTACACCTTTTTGCACCGGCCTTACATTAAATGGAACCGGTATATACATGAGGATCATGCATCATGGCTGAGCCTAGCCCTTACTGCACAATTTAAATACCTCCGCCTCCCACCAGGCGGACATGCTTTAAGCATCCTGCCTCCCCGGTGGACCGACCGATCCAAATCTGTGACGTTAGTCGGTAACGTGCGCATGCACACACGAAGGGTGGGCCATTCTCCACTCACAGCATGCAGGGAGAACAGCCCCAAATACTAAATCCGGATCCAGTCCATTAATATCCAGTAGCATCGGAGTAGCACTGGAGTATTTACACATGTCCAGATGATGTTTCAGCCCATTATTATAATTATTAGCCCTGATTCACACTTAAGAACCTAAATAAATCTACGAAGGACATGTGTGTATCTTGGCGATTGTATGCGATTTGCGCACGCGTAATCCAGATGTCACGCATGGAAAGCCGTTAGGCGCGGAGTTGAACTAATGAGATCCGTAAAAAGGGGCGTTCCAGTACGGGGGAGGAGGCATGTAGGGCAGAATGGGCGGGGTTTGTACAGCGCACATGTACTTTAGCAAAATCCACAGGGAGAGTTAAGGTCGCCCTCTAGAGGAAAAGTCAGCTAAAATCCGTAAAAGAACAAGGTGGTGTCATGGGAGTAGCCTTGCCACTTAGTTGCGTATTTTTGTGAACTCGCGCACACTCATTTATTTCTTATCTGTGAATCCGATCAATTATTATTAAGATATTTCTAATATAAGGGTAATTACATACTTATGACACCTCTGAATTAAGAGATAATAAAGCAGAATAAAATAAACTTTATTTAAAAGCAAAATGACACTGTTTTGTTTTTGTGTGAAAAACCAATAAAGATAAGCAATTTAAAAAAAAAAAAAGAAAACCGACAATGTAAACTACCACTAGAAAAATACATTCAACAAACTCTCTGTAATACAAAAAAGTAAAAAGGACCATACACACAATCTCCTATAACCCTAAATACAGCAACGATCAGGAAGCAATGCTCCAGAATTAACCCACAGAAAGAATCTCTCATTTCATTAAAAAAAAATGGATAGAATACACAAATAGAAGCAATTAGCCTTTCATGGTAATAGGATAGAAGCGTGAATTTCCATACAAATGCATAGTAACAGATTGTAATAAATGTTAAGATACGGAATATACAGAGCTGATGGTAAGAAGCCACTTTTTATAATATTATAATAGACTATATAACAGGGTCGTAAATCACATTTTATGGACATACAATGTCACCAGATATATTATAGTAACCCCCTGCGTCCTGTACCAATATAAGAACACGCTTGGGTAAAGCTCATACTCTGTGAACTCCTTTCTGCGTTGATGTCCTCGAAACATAGAAAGTGACGGCAGATAAGAGCCACATGGCCCATCCAGTCTGCTGAGCTGTTTATTTAAAACTATACATATAAATATGTCAGAAGTGTTTGGTATAGCTTGTAACATTTGTATAAAATGCTGCTGGGATAGTATTACATGTTGGTGTATTAATCTATGTTTCATCATATTGTATGGACTTGGGGTTGGTTAGAAGACTACATTATTATATAATAAATTCATCACAATTGAAATAGCTGAACACAGAGTCGTCCTGGCTGCCGAGATTAAAAATAGACAACAATAATAAAATGAAAATATATATTGTCTGATTTGTATTGCCGAACATTGACTTAGCTTAAAAGAACTGTGGTCATTTACTTAAGAACGCCTCTGTGTTGTATAACCCATTGGTCGAAGTGGAAATTTAGAAGTGGTGGTATGGACCTTTAACAGCCCACTTTCAGCTGTGGTATAAATGATTGAAAAGGTGAATTGATCGGCAGATTCCTCCAAAAATTGAAGGAAGGTGTGGCCAAGCGTTTCGCAATGAATTCAGTGCAAAGCCCTCTACTCAATGCAGTGATCAACGACAACGCGTTTCGCGATCAGTTATGCCATTAACCTTCTTACCCACTGCTCAATGCTTTGGGATCTCACAATGACGTGTTTTGCATTAAACAGACTCATCAAACATTTATTTTCCCTAATGCATCATGTGATGATCCACAGCAAAGCGTTTCACACTGATTTGAGTCCAGAGGGTGGCCTAATCTCCTAGGAACACTGCCCGAAATATGGTAGTCTCCGGGTCATTACAGGATAGTAGGCAAGCATGCTTAACACTTGAAACTGGGATCATTAACATGGTCATTCCTGTCCCAAGGAGCTAAACACTAAATTGCTCCAGTAGATTGCCTTATGCCCTGTCCGAGTGGTCAAGGTCAAGGTTTATAATTAAAAGTGGTGCTTTCATTAATCTATTATATCCACCAAATATAAAAATGGCCCAAGATCCTCTACTGCAGGGTGGAAAAATGCGCAGTGTTTCCGCACCATCTGTTGTTTTTCGATGAAATTGGGAAAACTTTGCCGGCTTAGAAACATCCAGGGCCATAAAAAAATGCATTTTGCGTTCCTCATCCTTCCCAACAGCTGATGTTGCATCTCCATCTTCATTGGTGCAGAGCATTAGGAAGAGCAAGGCGATGCTATCAAATAGCAAATTCATAAAGGGGTACTGTGTAGATTACACACTGCCTCTTGGCTTCCTGAGTGACGCCACAGTGAGGTTTAACCTTCCTTGGTTTACTGTACAGATGAAACGTACATTTTGCACTTTCCATTTCAATATCAAAATTCTGAATTTTAAGTGCACTCAAATTCTCAAGTCATAAATTTATCGTCAACTGAAAAAATGCAAACGTTTAATTAGAAGAGAAAGGGCTTATAATACATTTTGCAAAGCACAACTAATTTTACTTCTTGGTCTCCTCACAAACATAGGTGATCGTCTACAGTAAAATGGTCTTCTTCAAATACTGGACTTAACTAACTGTATTCATGATAAAAACAAAAGCTGTTTGCAACTGACATACAGGCTTAGTTACTCATCTCATTAATGCAATGTATGCAAAGTGCATTAATATTTGCAAATGTAAACACAGACAGAATTATATAGTGGAAGGAGCAGGGTTTCCAGCAGTACAGAGTAGTGATGTGAGGAGGGGAACGGAGGCAGCAGGAAGACACAGACAGAGAGTTATATAGTGGAAGGAGCAGGGTCTCAGCAGTACAGAGTAGTGATGTGAGGAGGGGAATGGAAGCAGCAGGAAGACACAGACTGAGAGTTATATAATGGAAGGAGCAGGGTCCTCAGTAGCAGAGAGCAGAGGTTTTGAGGACCTAGTTATACGCAGAAAGATTACGGCATGAAACCAATCTCTGTAAACACCCAAATTCGCCCAACCGGTTTAATTGTGTTTTGTTAATTACTAAAACATTGTAAAAATTTATGTCCCTAATATACACATAAAATCATAAAAAAATTGCTTTTCAAAGATACTTTTTCTTATTATTATAAAAATCACAAGAAATACTTTTAAAAATATGTGACTGGGACATGATTTTACAAAGCAAACAATTATACAATACGCAATATGATATACAGTGCTGATTTAGGGATAAGACACAGGTATTTAGAAGTTACAGTAAAAAGCAGGGCAAAAACAGTTTTATATCATAAAAGGTGCGATATTTAAAACCACAATCTCATATAGAAATATATTTTCTTGTAACTATTCACTGTACACAGCAAGCACATGCATTTGATTGTCCTTAGCTATTCTCATATACATCATATTTTCTCTCTTTGGCAAAGAAACACAGCTTCTATACAGACACTGGTTCACTGACATTGCAGATCAACCACCAATGTTGTAGTGGCCTGACCACTAGGGGCACTATTTCCCAGATGCTCAGGTAGATTACACGTTCACCAACATTAAGGAAATGTAATAGAGGGAGGGAAAGAAATGTGATTTAAATATAAACTAAAGTAAAATTGCTGATAATACACCAAAGGAGGAATGATACAACCACCTGCGTTCAAAAGGGAATTTCATGGGAGGGAAAGGGGGAGTGGGTCACAGTCAATGTACAGTAAAGGAGTGCTTACACAATTGAATGAAAGCAGAAGAAAATACACACAATTTACAGCTAAATAGTTGCATCCACCACATGTCTAAAGCTGGGCACACACTGAGCCGGATCCAGACTTAAATAAGTGATGAAATGAGTTACTCCTGGGCTAAACCATGTTGATTGCAGGGGAGTCATATTTCATCTGTTACAAACAGTATTAGAGTTGAGAGGTGATGTTTCCTACCCCAACTCTAAATAACAGTGTGATCGTAACGCTGGTCAGTATCTGGGTGCAGTAAGCAATTCAAAGATATATCGCTGCATGCAAAGAATACAATTACCTTGACTCCCCCTGCAATCAACATGGTTTTGCCCAGGAGTAACTAATTTCAAGCTCTTAAGTTTGGATCCAGCCCACTGCTTGTTTCTGACACAATTTTCGAGTGTTTTCAGCGATATTTTAGTGTGTACGCTGCAGCGATCCTTTAGAATCATATGAACGGACATGGGATTGTTTGATTTGATTTTTTTTTTTAACTCCTTATATTATCGGTCAATGATGTCACTGCAAGTGTTAAGTCTGTGGAACGATGCTACAACTACTACCTGCACATTCTGGTTGTGCATACAGAAATCTTAGAGCAGAGGGTAAAGGGAGAAGAAAAAGCTCAGATCTTTCTGGTAAATCGTATCAGTGTGTACACATGAATCCGCAGGCTCATCAAGTCCCACAGGATCAGAGAGACTGTTTATGAATCCCTTCAAAGTGTGAAAAAATAAATCTATCAACCCTTGTTTCCATTTGTAGCTCCTTCAAAGTGTGAAAAAATAAATCTATCAACCCTTGTTTCCATTTGTAGCTTAAGCCGTTGAAAATGTTTTTTTTTAATATATTGCATCCTCTGAAACACAGGACCGGATTCACACCTAAGAATGCTTTAGGTTCTTAATTTTACGCACACAAGTAGCATGCCGACTCCCCCGACACACCCTCGGTTTTCAGCTTCTTATCAGACTAATGAACACCATTAAGTTCGTAGTTGTGTGCGAATGCCGGCTAATTAGGAACGTTGTTGCGTAACCACACCCAGAATTCCAACCACTCTTATCTTTGTTCTTAATTCGTCCCGGAACACCCCTTCATTCTTAAGTCACTATGGGCCTGATCCAGACCTACGCATGAGAGCGGAGCGTATTACCGCTCCAGCGTAAAAACTTTCACTCCCACGACACTCCCCTTACCTTCCTTTCATTACGCCCGCCGGACCCTACCCTAACTTTTCCATGTGTTCGTACGTATTTTCGTAGCGACGCGCTGTTCGTAGCGGCCTAAGCACGCCCATACTGTACAATTTAAATGGCTCCCCCCGCCTACATTCCTTAACTCCAGCGTCCGTACTAACTTCGTACTATAAACACGCCCCGTCGTCGAAAAATACGCAAACAATATGGACGCCTGAATCGCTGCTACAAAAAGGTCTTTGGTATGACTGGAAGTTGTCACTATGCACATGCGCAGTGCGTTTTTTATGGCCATTTTACGCTTACGATCAGCGTTAGATCGCCTGCGAGCGTAGGTCTGGATCAGGCCCTATGCACCTAGATGAACTAGGTTGGTAATGATGATTCAGAGCCGTCCCGTTCTTAAGTCCAACGTAGATTGCACACAATAAGTTACTACGCCTGCGCGGTTTATCCCTTCTTAAATTTACGTACCTAAAAAGGCACAGATTCTGAATTGTGAATCAGGTCCGCAGTGTGCACCCAACATGTGTTCAAGTGACGCTCGACAACCTATGTTGGAATATTGTGGTAGAATTTCCCTACCGATTGCAATAAAAATAGGTTTAGGAATGCGATTTATGAAATTCTGGTTGGGACAAATTTTTTTTTAAATCTAATTAAATCTGATTTGATTAATGACTATGGGGCAGATCCAGAACAACGATTTCCGGCGTATTTCTGCCTGGGAGACGTAAAAACGCTTTTTTGTATGTACTGAGCATGCGCGAGGCAGATGTTACGCAACGTAACTGTGAGCGTAAGGGCCAATCTCGTAACATCAGCGTAAAACCGTTCGAGGGGGCGTGGCAATATGACGATAGCCTTAAGTACAATGAAATTACGCAATGTAGGCTGGGGTTTGCATTTAAAGCGTACAGTATGGGCGGGGTTAGCGGCATAACCACGCGCAGGCTATACGGACGTGTGTGGACGCGAGCAGTTATGCTGTCAAAAGTTAAGGTAGGGTTTGGAACGCTTAAAGCGCCCAAAGTACGTACATGCAGGGGGAGTGCTTAGAAGGTACGCTTGCGTTAATACGCTACGCTAGGAATTGGATTACAAGCGGAGTTCTGGATCTACCCCTATATTTATATTACATTCACACCGTCAGTGAAGCCCTTGTGTAAAGCTTATCCACCATTATTACGGTGAATTACCCGCCCTTGTGTTTGGATTGCTTGGGAAATTAAAAATGTATCTGGAATTTGGTGTTGTTCAGGACTCCTGATGGACAACCACCTGACCAATATTGAAGCGTGTACACACCTACGATCTACGGTTTCCCCTAAGAATTCATTATGTAAAGCTGTGTGTAAGTGGTGACGGCACAGCCAAACATTGGACGTGAGGGGCCAGTGACACGATTCTTTGAGAAGATGGTTCATCAGTTGTGTTCTGTTAGATCAGGCTTTACATCTGAGACCTCAGTCTCTGCGGGGATTGTGTAAGCAGTCTGGTCTGTTACTGGATACCGGAAGGGATGTAAAATTGTCTACCTAGCTTAAGTTGTGTGTGTGAGATGTAATGGAAGATTTGCATTCAGGTCTACATCAGACCCTCTGTGTACCCATACTGGAACACAGGTGAGGGACTCATCACTGGGAGAAGTGTTGAATTATTGAAAAGGGAGTTTACCTCCAAATACCTGTATTCTGAACTAAACAGGTTAAATATGCATGTGAGATATATAATAACGATCATAATAAAACCTCTCTTACTCTAACCTGAACCAGAATGCTCTTATTAAACATTTCAAGTCATCACCGTATTGTCCTAAGAAGTTTGTATACACCATTATCCGGACTCTCAGGTCAGAGTAACTCTCTTTGAATTGGTAATATTACGCAAGAATATGAGTCAGTAGTAACTCAAATTATATAACTGGTAACTAGAGACTCTCCAACACAGCACCCACCAAGAGATGTGGCTTCATGCTCCTTACCGACAGGAAAAGGCTTTGTCCTATACTGTAGGAGTATTACTGTAACCAGAGGACCCTCTACATCGAATGTCTCAGAGCTGCAGTTACAAGGACAGTGCCCCCCACAGGACTGTATAAAATAATGGAGCCCAAACTTTCTCCACACGGCTTGCGTTTAAAAGGCTCTTTCCGACTCCCCACCCTGGAAAAAAACAGCGTTTGCATGTTGCAGTATTATTCTGGTTCCTGAGTCCTTGTCACTATGTTTTTTATTTTTACCTGTCTGTATTTCTGAGACTCAGACGGATGCCTGGTTTTGTTACTAGATGCACCCAGCCACAGAATCGGGTGCAGTTTCCAGCATCAACCAGCTGCGAGCTTCGGTCTGTTCCTGGCAGTAGTTGGCTTCAAATACCGTTTTCCGTTCTTGGGGGGGGGGCATTCAGCCACAAATGTCCTGACTGTGCATGGAAGACCCTATGACAAGCGCCCTGTGTTAAATTCTAGGATGGTAAAAGCATTCTGTGACAGAGACCGTGATGCAGTTCCCAAATCCATCCATGTGTTTCCATCCTGAGCTGTTCAGCTTCTCGTTTGTCTGCCATCATGGACCTTTATCTGCACTGGAATCAACTTCATACAATCCAATTCTTCTGTTGCTTCTCTAATTCTAAACACCATCATTATAGCAGCACATCATTTCCATGTGCTGAAGGCAGAAGATTTAAGGTTGGCTTTGGCTATCGGGAGTCTGTCAGTGCAAGAGGAACGGTTACCAGTGCAAGTACACAGTTTCGTGGATATCCCAGGTCTACGACTTATCATCCTTCTGCTTCTGTTGCTTCGGAAGCCAATCACAGAGCAGTTTTCTCTCAAATAAAAATCCCTTCTTTGAGCTTCGACATCAAGATAGTTGCTTTTGGAATAACACAATATCAGGATTTGTCATCTTCAACAGTGATTGGATATATTTTTGCTCAACCAAATGGGTTGCAGCCATGAAAAGCATAAAGAATAGCTTAACAATTATGTGGATAATGAGTCAGCGCCAAGGCTATAAAATCCTAATTGGCATTCCATGGTGGCACAAATGAGCTCATCTTTACTGAATGCTGCTGACAATAATTCAAACAATGGCTTTGCATCACGAGTGTTGTCTATAATCAGTTCATGTTTAATAGTACTAAGTACGCTCTATCAATACACCCATCACCGAAGCAGCTTAAGCCGGAGATCCAGGTGATTAGGGTTAAAAAGACCAAAGGCTATAATAAATAAGGTTTAACAGTGGGAATCTGATTGGATCCTTTTAGCAACACCTTTACATTTCTTCTTTAGAAGTACAATAAAATATTTCCTATAGTAATTTGTAGACAGACTACTGCCTTGAAAAAGTCCGACCATGAGCGAAACGCGCCAGGATATCTATAAGGAGGAGTTATAAACCCGGCCGCTCACTTGCTGTGCCGGCACCGCTTTCCAGCCATCCGGTATTGCCTTTTATCGTTCACCAGCTTCTGCCAGGAGATTTGTAACAGGGAACGCATTACAATCAGGGAAGATGCCCGCCTTCACGCGCTCCCAAAAACTGACAGCATTAATTGGCTGTTTCAGATGGGACCCAGCTGTTTTCCTACCTCCTGGCATCTACTAACGTAACTGGTTTGGCTTCTAGGAGTGGTGCTGTGGCTCATACTGCTTTTGAGGCTTTTCAATTGTTTGTCCACTTGGCCATTTGCAGTTGTGAAGTGGCATCTAGTGACCTATGCACATTGTATCTTCCAACGCTGATCATCGAACATTGTATTTATCAACTCTGAATTTTGTTCACACCACCACAGTTCACCTCATGTGGAGTATTCATTTTTGTGATTCCAACACACAGGAAAGCATTCTCTATGATATCAGCCATTGCTCAATATATGTACCCCCAGTCCTTTACGTCAGCCGGAGATCAAGCTACATCAAGTCATCTATACGGAATACAAGCGGTTTTTAGACATTAGGCATTTATTATCAACAGGTGGCCACCACGACACCTATCTGTTGGGAATATCTAACACTTTGTTTTTGCTGAATTTTAATTCATGTTTTATGCAAATGTATAAGATATTGTTGTATTAATAAATGTTTTTTTTTATTTTTGATAAACGTAGCACCAATATTTATTTCTACCTTAAAACAAGCGCAGTTGGTTTTATTGATGGCTTACATTTTTTTGTACATGGTTTGGTTTACACAACCGCTAGTTTTTGGGTGTTAGTAATTTCTATTAAACGTTTCTATTGATCTCCTTCTCTCAGTAGTAAAGATTTTTATTTATCAGTATTTTCTCTATTATCCATAGTGCTTTCCAGTGAACTAGCGCTGGTCTACATTGTTATATTTCTCCAATAGTAATGCCTACTATTTAGTAATGCCTCCTATTGATGTCCTTTTTGTGGGCAATTGTCAGGAAAACCTCAGCAGAGGCAAAACTGTTGAAGAGCTTGTATGTTTCCAGAGAAGTGTCCTGTTCCCTCTGTGACCAACAAAATATTCTTCCACATACACTATGTATTGTTAAGCTTTCGCGGTCGTGTACCTGGATTGGATGTATATATTACATCTAGTTATCAAACCCTGACTTCTTCTGTCTTTAGAAATATTGATTTGCTCATTCTTGGGTACAGTGTATGGTCTTTTGTTAATGTTAACGTTACTGAAAAAGCCACGGTCATCGATTCTAGCACCGACAAATCCTCTTCAGCAAAAATATGGAATGACTTAACCTCATTTAATTTACATGAAGGGCAGCAGAGTGGCTCAGTAAGTAGCACTTGTGTCTCAGAGCGCTGAGGTCATGAGTTCGATTCCCGTACTAGGCCTTAGCTGTGTGGAGTTTGTATGTTCTCCCTGTGTCTTTGTGGGTTTCCCTTTGGGTGCTCTGGTTTCCTCAAACAAAAATATACTGATAGGTTAATTGGCTTCTGACTAAATTAACTCTTGTGTGTGGATATATGTGTTAGGGTCATATGTGTATGTAGCTCCAATGGGACAGGGACTGATGTGAATGCGAAATATTCTCTGTAAAGCACTACGTAATTTTGATAGTGCTATATAAACACCTGTTAATAAATAATAAATAAATAGGTCACCTACATCTACAAATGATTTGTCTTGAGAAAATAGAAGACCCATCTTCTCCCTATCCACTAATCACATTATAAACAACAATTTCTTTGACTGAAACGTCACCATACTATGGTCTAAAATGGTTGTTTCATCTACTCTCAATTCTTGTAAAGGAAATAGCAGACCCTCCAACATGACCCATTCCATTAGGTATAAAATACTCTGCTCCTCAGTTACCAACGGTCAGTTACTATGGTAACCACCGTTGTTGAAGAAGCAGATAGTATTTTAAATATCAGTTAATTCATTTAAACCAGATGAGTGACAGTTGGAAGCTCAGGAGCGAATTAAATTGTACCTAATGGAATGGGTCGTGTTGGAGGGTCTGAAACAGCTACAACCAACAGGCCAAGTGTTAGTATGCAGCTATTGGTCAGATAATCAATTGCCAGATACTCCACACTGGACTGATCATAGGTAATTGCAAAAACAACCGACATCTATTGGATACCTTGTTTGTTTAATTTTTTGATATGCGATCAGGTCATGATATTGGCTCATGTTTGCACACGGTCACAGATGAGAAGGAGCAAGGGCCGATTTCAACCCAAGGGAGGTTACAACTCCTTGGGTGTGAATGGGTGCAGCCTACAAACTCTCTATATAACTGGAAGCAGGTCCGTCTTCTTATTCTAGATTTTGCCCTCTCTCCTTCTGTGTTGTTGCATTGTATGTATAGGGCAAAGTGGTTGCATGATTAATGACTCACTGAAAGCTCTAGCAAGTTAGCAGTGCTTAGGCTGTACCGAGGTGGCACCCGATGGTGATGCAGTTGAGTAACGGCAGTGTTGCGTGCGTTTGCTGTCTCAGTAGCTTGTTCCCCTCATCATTGGACAGAACGCAGAGGCAGTGGAAGGCGCTGGTTTCATTATTTCTTCATTGTTTACTTGCTATGACCCAATATAGGGACTCTCCTTATTAAGGTTAGAACCACCACAGCAGAAAGTCCTTAATAGTGGCTGGTGGCTGATCATATATTTGCAAATGTATGTAACGGACATTTCTGCATTTCATTTTACGGATAGGACGGTATAGTTAGTTACTGGTCAATAGCAGTGTTGCTGAGGCATTTTCCTTCCTTTCATGCACCTCTCTATATTAACCTATACATTGGTTTGAGCAACCACCATCTTGTGTTACTTGCTAAACTCATCTAAATAAACTTATTTCAAATTTAAACGTAAATTAATTTAGCAATTCATTTTTTTATTAATTTAGTGTACCCCAATATATTTCATTTAGAACTTAGAACTTTGTGTCGTTACAGGCTTTTCTTTTTGTGTGTGTGAAGTATGAGGGGAGGTTTGCTCAGAGAGGCAAAGACACAGAAACCCTAATGGCTTCTGGGAATTGTTTGTTTTTTTGCAGTCTCTTCCCTTTCACAGGGAGGTATGACATCTCTTGATGGGTGCTGTGCTGTGGTTGATATAAACCAAGGTATGTGATTACCTGTACAAGCATGAGAGTCTCTACTTAGCCCCCTGACTCATAGCACAATGTTCTTCAAAACACTAGTTCTGATTCTCAGTTGTGTGTAAGTTTGGAAAGGTCGGGATCTACCCTAGACATCCTTAAGCCACAACGTACATTACACCCGGATTGCGTGGACCGATAATCTCATTTAATTGCAAGCTATAAATTTCTGTAGGGCTATAAACTGCAAAAAAGTCCCAAATCCACAACTGAGATTCAGGGTCAGTAAGCAGATGGTTCAGTGCATAGTACAGGGACTCTCTCTACTCTGTTACACATAAACAATCAGCATTTGTGACAACAAATATAGAAAAGTGTGTAAAAACTGACCTGCGCAGGGATCTGGGGGGAAGTCCTCCAGCCCCCCGTGATGTCCACCATCCGGCTCTATAGCGGTCTCAGTCCCTGTGTCACAGCCTGTGCAGGACAATAAACAAAAAAAGGAATAAATAAATACAGAGGTGTATTAAGAATTATCTTCACAGGTTACAATGAAAGTTATTCGATGTTTTGAAAACTCCTCCGTGCATGTTCCAGGAACAAACGTATAACTAATACCTGGCAAAGTATAATGGGACTTACAGATTCACAACATCTGGAGCTCCACATGTAATCTCTTAAAACACTTTCTCATCTTATCACCACTCACTACAACTCAGCGCTTTGTGTAAATAGCCTTCATGGGAAGCTCAGTGACCAGGTATCTGGTGAAATATCCGGTATGTACTACATACATAATAAGCATGCAGTTAAGACCACCTGCAGTACCAATGTTGCTGCCAATAGGTGGTGCTCACACTACACTAGCAAATGTTGAAATCTGTTATGGCTTTGGACTGTGGTTGCTATGGTCGCGGGTTGCTTGCAAGGGAGCCCTGTCACCTCTATCAACATCCATAGACACTCCACTGTCTATATATAAAATAATGTAAAAATTGCTGACCAACTCCCACTCCAGAAGAAAGGAGTAATAGGAAATATAAATCTAATAAAATGGCAAGGGTGGGGACTAACACACCCAAATAACAAATGGCTGAAAAGTTTGCGTACGGCGAATACACGAAGTTAAAATTTGCACAGATTAAGACAACTGAGCAACGCGCTGTCATAAAATAGCAGCAAAGAGCAAACAGGAGCAGGGCGCCTCAGCAGAAACCCGCACTCATAACAAAAGCTACGATGGCGCCATAAAAAATGTTCATGGTTTTCTAGTGGTTTTATTACTGCAGGAAATGGGTCTCTATTTGGTGTGTCCCTCCAAGAAAGCATAGACCAGTGTTGCCTAACCTGTGGCACTCCAGGTGTTATGGAACTACGATTTACAGCATTCCCTAACTGCAAAAGCATAGCGGATACCTGACACGGCATACTGGGATTGTAGTTTCACAACACCTGGAGTGCCACAGGTTAGCCATCACTGGCATAGACCATTCTGTATAGTCCGTTTTTTATTTCTTTTACCAGCTAAGAACGAAACGATAATTGTTTGTCTGTATTTAGGTTTGATCGCTGTCACCTGAGCTGATGGGAGTCGGGCTGTCTTCTTCCTTACACTGCAGGTGAAACATCTCATCTACCGGCTCTGCCTGAAAAACAAGAACATGCGTCACATAGGTGTCACCTACACTTGGAATAGGCCACAGACACAGGACAGGAGAATAGCCCAATATTCAGCTATGAAGCAGGATATGATACCACATATATAAATCATTGCAACCAGGTACAGGAGAGAGAGAGGGGATATTATAGAAGGGATATAACCAGGTACAGGAGGGAGAGGGGGATATTATAGAAGGGATATAACCAGGTACAGGAGGGAGAGATGGGATATTATAGAAGGGATATAACCAGGTACAGGAGGGAGAGGGGGATATGATAGAAGAGCTATAACCAGGTACAGGGGAGAGAGGGGTATATGATAAAAGGGATATAACCAGGAACAGGGGGGAGAGGGGGATATGATAGAAGGGATATATCCAGGTACAGGAGGGAGAGGGGGATATGATAAAAGGAGTATAACCATTTAAAGGCAGGTGTCATTTTTCAAAGGAAGAGATATATTAAAACGTGACAGCAGTAAAGACATTGGGGGGTTGTAGGTTTAGAGGAAATGTGTGGGAACATTATTCACTAAAAGGGTACTTAATAAATGGAACATCCTTCCAAAAGAGTTGGTAGAAGCTAATAGTTAAGGCATTAAACACACCTGGGTTATACAAATTGAACGACAACGAGGATCAAATAGGGTCTCGGGTCAGTATGTTTAAAAAAAATATACTGAGCACCCGGGATAGGCCGTGCGGCTCTTATCTGCCGTCACTCTATATGAATTTCTGGATGTCGGTTCCCTTTACCTGGTAATCCTGTTGGATCATCCTGGCCTCTTCCTCCATACAGTCTGGATAATGCGGTGTCTCACATCGCTCTGGGAGGATTCTAGAACTTCCTTCACCTGTGAGGATTAGACATAGATGTACATGGATTAGCAGCGCAGTATTTTCAGGCAACAATTTGTAGACTACAGCCGGCCAAGCACTATGCCAAGTCCTAACATAATGCTCCTATAGCCGGGGACCAACAGCGTCAAGAGACTGAAAAAAAAAATACGAACGAAGAGCTCTGCAGGACAGCACCCACCAGCAGATGATGATGATGATGATCATACAGTGTGTGGACAGCTTCACAAGCAGGTGATGCACACAAGGGCCTCTAGTTGAGGGTTACGTAGCAGATTATTGGCTGCTCAGAGACATCTGTGACCAGATCATTATACAGCTCCCAGACCACAGCTCCATAGAACTATATTTACAGGTCCGGATTCAAAATTACGTAGTTTGGTCTTACGTACGTTGTTTTAAGAATAGAGCTTATTTACGCTATCTACATACCATTTCTGTACATAGATTGCGTACAGTCTTTACTGACTGTAAGGTGTAATTGATCAATAGAATTACAAGACGGTGGCGGTTTAATATGCAGCGGTCGGTCAGGACAGAATGTGCCCTTTATCCGATACTCTGTCCACTCACCTGAGTCATCGGGATCAAGCGGGGTCTCCTCCTTATAGCGCGGGTGGAATGTTCTGTGTCCTGGATCATCCTAACACACAAGAAGATCAGTGTCACACTCACAGAGAGATACACAGGGGAAGGCAACCAGAATAACATTGTGACGGCATAGATCAGTTCTCCTCAACCAGTGTGCCACGGGATGGTGCCAAGTGTGCCGCGGTGCAATGCCTCCAACAGGAGAAAAAGCACTGGAAGACCTTGCAGATACATGAATGTGGAATACTGGAGAGCTAAAGACACACGATTGGTTATATTGGCTTAGGTGTGCCGCGGAATTCTGGGAAGGGCTTAGGTGTGCCGCGGAATTCTGGGAAGGGCTTAGGTGTGCCGCGGAATTCTGGGAAGGGCTTAGGTGTGCCGCGGAATTCTGGGAAGGGCTTAGGTGTGCCGCGGAATTCTGGGAAGGGCTTAGGTGTGCCGCGGAATTCTGGGAAGGGCTTAGGTGTGCCGCGGAATTCTGGGAAGGGCTTAGGTGTGCCGCGGAATTCTGGGAAGGGCTTAGGTGTGCCGCGGAATTCTGGGAAGGGCTTAGGTGTGCCGCGGAATTCTGGGAAGGGCTTAGGTGTGCCGCGGAATTCTGGGAAGGGCTTAGGTGTGCCGCGGAATTCTGGGAAGGGCTTAGGTGTGCCGCGGAATTCTGGGAAGGGCTTAGGTGTGCCGCGGAATTCTGGGAAGGGCTTAGGTGTGCCGCGGAATTCTGGGAAGGGCTTAGGTGTGCCGCGGAATTCTGGGAAGGGCTTAGGTGTGCCGCGGAATTCTGGGAAGGGCTTAGGTGTGCCGCGGAATTCTGGGAAGGGCTTAGGTGTGCCGCGGAATTCTGGGAAGGGCTTAGGTGTGCCGCGGAATTCTGGGAAGGGCTTAGGTGTGCCGCGGAATTCTGGGAAGGGCTTAGGTGTGCCGCGGAATTCTGGGAAGGGCTTAGGTGTGCCGCGGAATTCTGGGAAGGGCTTAGGTGTGCCGCGGAATTCTGGGAAGGGCTTAGGTGTGCCGCGGAATTCTGGGAAGGGCTTAGGTGTGCCGCGGAATTCTGGGAAGGGCTTAGGTGTGCCGCGGAATTCTGGGAAGGGCTTAGGTGTGCCGCGGAATTCTGGGAAGGGCTTAGGTGTGCCGCGGAATTCTGGGAAGGGCTTAGGTGTGCCGCGGAATTCTGGGAAGGGCTTAGGTGTGCCGCGGAATTCTGGGAAGGGCTTAGGTGTGCCGAGGGTGAGAAAAGGTTGAGGAGCACTGGCATAGATTATAGAAGGGACAATGTAATACTCGGCTCCTTCCTCTGCTGATGTCAGGTTTGTGAGCTGGAGCCTCTAATACTAGTATAACTTTGAAGTACAAGGAGGAGTCCCATTTTTTATTTTTTTTATTATATGTAGTATTTAAACTCACATAGGGGTAGATCCAGACCTAAGTGCTAGTTACGTTTCATCGCGTAGCGTATTTATGTTAGCGTAATTACTACGCACTCTCCTAGGCACTCAACTCGCTCGTATGTACTTTAGCCGTGTTACGCTTGCCAAACCCTACCTTAACTTTTCAAAGCTTAACTACTGATGGACATAAAGGCTTCACATAAGTGCCTAAGCACACCCATACTGAACGATTTAAATGCCTCACCCCGCCTCCGAAGCGTAATTACGGGTGTCTTATGGAGTCACGCCCCTTCGTTCGTAGTTGGGCTGTTACGTACGTACGTTCAGAGTTACGTGGTGTAACATCCGCCATGCGCATGCGCAGTACATTATTCACCTGCTCCTACACACATATCCAGTATCTATATTCTCCATACATATTATCTCTGCCCTTATTCATCTGCTCCTACACACATATCCAGCATCTTTATTCTCCATACATATTAATTCTCCCCTTATTCATCTGCTCCTACAAACATATTCTGCATCTTTATTCTCCATACTTATTATCTCTCTCATTATTCATCTACTCCTACACACATATCCAGCATCTTTATTCTCCATACATATTATCTCTCTCATTATTCACCTGCTCCTACACACATATCCAACATCTCTATATGCCATACATATTATCTCTCCTCTTATTCATCTGCTCCTACACACATATCCTGCATCTATATTCTCCAAACATATTATCTCTCTCCTTAATCACCTACTCCTACACACATATCCTGCATCTATATTCTCCATACATATTATCTCTCCTTATTCATCTGCTCCTACACACATATCCAGCATCTATATTCTCCATACATATTATCTCTCCTTATTCATCTGCTCCTACACACATATCCAGCATCTCTATCTCCATACATATTATCTCTCTCCTTATTCATCCATATCCAGCATCTTTATTCTCCATACTTATTATCTCTCTCATTATTCATCTACTCCTACACACATATCCAGCATCTTTATTCTCCATACACATTATCTCTCCCCTTATTCGCCTGCTCCTATACACATATCCTGCATCTTATTCCCCATACATATTGTTCTGCTATCTTTGTACTGTAATATTTCCTTATTCATGTTGTTATACCCTCTGTTAATTATTGTATTGTATATGTAACTATTGGCTTTGCTATTGCCTCTGTACAGCGCTGCGGATACCATGCGTACAGGAGTTAGCACTGGCCAATTATCAAGCTGCGTGTGTCTCTAGAATGGCAATGGTGTAAAGGACATGGGCTGGATTCAGATTTAATAACGATAGGGTAACGATAAGGTAATTGGCCAATGCACAAGGACCTTGTCCAATCACCCTGCACATGTGCAGAGAGATCCATTCCGCAGAGAACGCAGAACGATTAGCGGCGCGTGACCGAATGCCGCGCATACCTGGTGTATCATGGTTTGTGGGGCAAACCATGCTAATCATACAGTAAGTGCTAGGCTATATGACTGTACTATGGACTATGAACAGACTTATGTGCATTCAATCACATTTAATTCAGGTTAGCACAGATTGTCAGGTAAATTACTCTCCAGCCCCCCCTGGTGTATACAGGGATTATATGCATTATATTCCTATTATGAGATGTAACAGGGCGTTAGTCACTGTATCTTATCCTGCGTTACCTCCTCCTCTGACTCACACAACAGCCAACGTGACAGACGTCAGACCAATCTCCTCTACCTGATAATCCGGTGTCATCATCCTGGTCTCTTCCTTTATACAATCCTGAGAATACAGAGGGGTCTCACATCGTTCTGGGGGATTTGGAGAGCTACAGTCACCTGGGGGGAGAATAGACAGTGATAGATCAGCACGTGATGATACCAGAACAGGTCACAGTACAAGGATTAGGGTGGATGTCCATGCCCTGTGTCATTATATGTATCTGGGTCTTCACCACTTGAGGATCTGATCCCCAATACAACCCAGCATGGGGGCCCTGTTGGTGGATCAACTATATGCGAGATTCCCTGGAAGTTCTAAAGCCAATCTGCATCTGGTAAACAAGGTTAATGAGTGTGTGGTTGTGCCCATCACCAGTACCAATGCCCAATAGTTGATAAAAAGGCAAATGATAACATTTTATTTCTCTACATTGAGGTATCTGTGGTGACAGGACACTTGCAAGGGAGCCGTGTCACCACTACTGATGTCCATATCCACACTTTACTGTCTAGTGACAGAGCCTCTCTGGGGATCACGTCTGTCTCGGTGTAAGGTCCAGTGTGACTGTGGAGGGACGTCCTCTTACCTGCTGAGCTGTGAGGCTGCGGAGGGACCATGACCGTTTCCTTGTCTTCATCTGAATAGTCATAGTCCGTCACAGAGAACGAGACCTCTACATCTTGACGGTCTCTAGAAACCTGAAGAACAGAAGAGCGGGATCATGGATGACTGGCATATACAGGGGTGACATAATATACACTCTATTACAGGACACAAGCCAAGTGCTGCCAAACTCTATATTATTATTATTATTATTATTGTCACCTCCTCAGTCTCTCTATGATAGTTCGGAGCAGGTTCCAGGATCTTCTCCTCTGTCGGTGAGTGAGGTGGATCCTCCACATATGGGCTTGGAGAGCATCTGTCTGACTCCGGGGTGGCGCTGCCCTCTGTCACATGGTCACCCGACTTCCTCACCACAACAAAGTCCTTCTCCTCTGTCGTGAGGTGGATCCTCCACATATGGGCTTGGAGAGCATCTGTCTGACTCCGGGGTGGCGCTGCCCTCTGTCACATGGTCACGTCACCTCCTCACCACAACAAAGTCCT
>WWET01001241.1:357203-367260 GCA_011038615.1 Limnodynastes dumerilii
CAGTGCTGTGTATGATCAGTCACACAGCAGTGTTACTACCAGGACTGAGGGGATATTACTATGGAGAGAGACAGTGTGTATGGTAACAGTGCTCAGTGCTGTGTATGATCAGTCACACAGCAGTGTTACTACCAGGACTGAGGGGATATTACTATGGAGAGAGACAGTGTGTATGGTAACAGTGCTCAGTGCTGTGCTTGATCAGTCACACAGCAGTGTTACTACCAGGACTGAGGAGATATTACTATGGAGAGAGACAGGGTGTATGGTAACAGTGCTCAGTGCTGTGTATGATCAGTCATACAGCAGTTACCCAGACCTCCTCATGTGTTCAGTTCGCACCGAGGTCTTGAACTTAATACATTCGGAAGATGTGAATTACCATCAATTATTATTATATTCTGGTATCTGGATAAATACATGGTGGAGTACAATAAATGTCCTCGGTGTAGGCAGTGTCTGTTTTAGAAGGTCAATTACTAAAGGTCTGCCACAGGGTCCCTTACAGTCTACATAAAGGATTGAAACCTACCATGATGGATCCCAGCAGAATCCTAACTCCCGTATGGGCGAGAAGAGGCCACTCCCATATAATGGAAGCACTTCCACTTCCTGCCATGTCCCGCCCCTCCATCAGTTTTATTACCTAGGAAGGAATTCTGTATCCAAATGGTAACGCAGCACTCGCTTCTTATCTAAAGGGGGGCTTTGCAAAGCGAGCAATGGGAAAATTACCCCTTTTAGTGAGTATGGATCCGTTCTTTTATTGCGCTGCAATATTTAATGGTGTTGGACTGGAGAAATTTGGAGTCACCCAAATAACAGACAGCTATTAATGCACAATGTAGCGCTTGATTCTCGGGCACAACCTACATCTTTATAATATAGGGACGCTGTTTCCTTCTCTTGATTCTTACTAACCCTGTTGAAGTTTAATGGTCACCTCACTGGACATCATCCTCAAGCACTCATGGTCTCTTGAAAATACCCTGAAGCCCTGACATCGGATACATGCATAGACCCATTCTCCTTCCTCAAGAATATTCCTCCCAAATTCAAAACCACTTATCTCCATTAGAGTTAGTATAGACAACTACCCACCACTCTTAGCCATAATGGGCCTGATTTAGACTTAAGTAGGAAGTACACACAGATTCGCACCTAAGTGGCAAATGCCCTCCCCTCATTCCTACGGATATTAGCTGACTTCCGCCAGCATAGGGCGACCTTAACCCTTTGGGCCGAATTCACAACCCCGTCATTTTTAACATACGTGCCTAATTTTACAATTCTAGCTACTACGCTTCTGTAGTAACTATTTTACGCTATCTAAGTAGCGTTTTGTGACGTGGATTGCGTACATGCGGCCTTTAAAGCCCGCATGTACACAATCTACGTAACAAAACGCTATGTAGATAGCGTAAAATAGTTACTACGCACGTGTAGTAGCTAGAATTGTAAAATTAGGCACGTATGTTAAAAATGACGGAATTGTGAATCCGGCCCTTTGCTAAAGTAAGAACAGAAGTCCCCACTGCGAATACTTACTTACTGTCCAATTTAAATGTGTCCCCCCTCCCACTTTGTGTATCCTCGCTCTTATCGATATCATTAGGTACGGAAATCAACTCTGTGCGTAATGAGTTGTCATACGTAACGTCTGCCACGTGTATACACACAAATCAAAACAGCTCAAACATACACACACGGCCTGTATATTTTTTGGAACATTATGAAGTCTGTTAATGGCCCAATGTCTTATCTATATACTCTAATTGCTCATTTGTGAAATATAATCCTAGATACTTCATGGCTTTGACATAGACAGCTTGATTCTCCAATGTCTTTTGTAGGATGGTCAATGCTTGCGCTTCAAGCTTTCCATAGTTTAGACTCAACTGATATCAACAAAATCCCCAGGCACTCACTGCCTTCCTCCCCTTCCCTCTGCTTGCATTTCTTTCTAAGAGATCCCTGCAACTGACTGACGGTGCAAAAACAGGAGGGGGAGAGAAGAAATGACAGAGAAGGGAGGGTGACAGAGAGGAAAAGGAGGCAGCAATGGATAAAGAGAAGAAAGGGAGCCAGGAAAAAAATAGACAGAGAAGAAAAGAAGAAAAGAAAAGGAGACAGAGCAAGAAAAAACAAGGCAGCAAAGGAGCCAGCAAAAAAAGAAGAAAAGAGGAAAAAAAGAAAAGCAGAAATGAATAAAGAAAAGAAAGAGAAGAAAAGAGACAGGAAAGAAAAGGACAAGAGGAAAAAATGAGACAGAAGAAAAAGATAAAGAGAAAAAAGGGAGACTGGAAAGAAAAGGAGACAGATAAAAAAAAAAAAGAGTGAAGAAAAGGAGGCACAAAAAAGGGAGACAGATAAGACAGTGAAGAAAATGAGGCAGCAAAAAAAGGGCAAGAAAGAAGAAGAGAAAAAGGTGAAAGAGCAGAAATGAATAAAGAAAGAAAAGGAGCCAGGTAAGAAAAGGAGACAGAGAAAAAAAGGCAGTGAAGAAAAGGAGAGGGAGAAAAAAAAAAGAGAAGAAAAAGACAGGAAAGAAAAGGACAAGAGGAAAAAAATGAAAGAAGAAAAGGATAAAGAGAAAAAAGGAAATAAATAAATGACAGTGAAGAAAAGGAGGCAGCAAAAAAGGGAGGCAAGAAAGAAAAGGAGACAGATAAATAAAAGACAGTGAAGAAAAGGAGGCAGCAACAACAGGGAAACAATGAAATGAGAGAAAAAAAAAGGGGAAACAGAAGAAAAGGAGACTTGAGGAAGACAGGGGGAGGGGCAGACAAAGAGAGAAAAACAATTACAGTGGCCCCAGCCCCATATACCCCTGGCCACTGTGATCATGTGACATTAGATGAATATAAGATGAGATATCCCCTGGATATAGCGTATAATGAGCTAGTTATGTGTTCCCATCACACAGCACGATAATAAGGTCGCCTCATACCTGGATTCTGCGGCCGGATTGACGAGCAGAAGACGGACACAAATCTTCGCTACACCATTTGCCGCAGTGAATTATGGGAGTTGTAGTCGTCTCTTCCTGTGCTTACTAAGACGTCTTCAAGCCAACGAACTACACTTCCCAGAACTCCAGTAGCGAAGTGCGTCGTCATCAGCCAGCGCTGCGTAGATGTGGGCGTGTTATAATAGTTGTCTCTCACGTGCTCTAGCGGCTTGGAGCCTATAACGGACAAATTGTAGGGCGGCCATGTTTTTTGATAACCAACATGGTTGCGAGTATAGCAAGCGACACATACAAAATGGCCGTTGCTGTGGAGACAGATAATTTGGTGATACAGACAGTTGCAGACAGGTGTTTAAGTGTAATTCATGTTTATATTTACCATTATTATATAGTCCATTGTTTAGTCCTCTATGTTACTCTGAGTCTTTGTGATGTGATAATGTTGGGCATATTTAACAGGCAATAAATAAGAATGCTTTTAGCAAAAAAAAGGGTTATTTCCATACCCTCCAACTGTGGTGTATCCTGTAAAACCTGGAGTCGTGTCTGGACTGGTTCAGGGTCCATCTAATCCCAGTCACCATGGTGACCAGAACTACAGACCCTACAATATGACCCATTCCATTAGGTACAATAAACTCCGTGCCTGAGCTTCCAACTGTCACTCACCTGGTGAAATTACTTAACTGATATTTAAAAAACTATTTGTCTCTCCAACAAAGGTGGTTACCATAGTAACTGATAGTTGGAACCTGAGAAGCAGAGTATTTTGTACCTAATGGAATGGGTATTGTTGGAGGGTATGGAACAAGGGGCGTTTTTAGAAATGAAGGGGCCTGTGTGCAGACCCCCCACACGGGCCCCCCTCCCCAGACGGGCCCCCCTTCTTCTTTCCAACCCCATCTATATCTATACAAACGGTGACGTTCTCCACCAGCCTACCGTTCCCAACAGTGCGCAGGCATCACACGGGGATGTCAGGCTTGTGTGCACTGCGCAGCCTCGCGCTCTGCAAACAGAGGAGCGTGAGGCTGCACAGTGCAGGCACGCCTAAAATCCCCACATGACGCCCGCGCGCAGAGTGCACTGTTGGGAACGGAAGGCTGGTAGGGACCGTCACCGTTTGTACAGATATAGGTGGTACTGGGATCCTCCATTGGGTGCAGGGTGAGTGCCACGGACGGCCCCCTTGTCTGCAGGGGCCTGTGTGCACTGCACACTCTGCACCCATGGTAGATACGCCACTGTATGGAACTATGGACCTGGTTCTCATACCTAACGTGACCATACGTCCCGTTTTGAATGGGACAGTCCCGTTTTTTGACGGGCTGTCCCGTTGTCCCCGTGCCCAGCTTCGGGATGCCGAAATGTCCCGTTTTCAGAGAGAAACAGGTGACATCCACTGTATGTCACCTGTTGCTCTCTGATAACGGGACATTTTGGCGTCACATACTTACAGCCGGACTGGCCGCCGCTGAGTCCCGATGCCTGCAAGCTCCACCCGCCGTCAGCTCCATTCAAATATCCAGTTAGAGGTTTTAGTGGGACCGCAATCTCTCTGCTGGACGTGTTTTGTCCCTGCCACCGGGGACTTTCTCAACAGCAAGACTTGCTTCCTTTTTAAGGTAGGGGGTGAATGCACAAACATCCCATACAGCTGCTACCAATATTTTAATCTTAGCGCCACTTGCATATTTCTTGTAAGAAGATAAGGTAAGATTATTTTGGTGGAAGGTATTTTGCGTTGAGGAAGGGGAAATGAGGCTGGCTGGTCAAAAATTAAGGGAGGAAATTAGGTTGGCTGGACAAAAATTAAGGGGGGAAAGAAGGCTGGCTGGACAAAAATTAAGGGAAGAAAGAAGGCTGGACAAAAATTTAGGGGGAAATGAGGCTGGCTGTACAAATATTAAGAGGGGGGAAATGAGGCTGACTGGACAAAAATTAGTGGACAAAAATTAAGGGGGGAAATGAGGCTGGCTGGACAAAATTTAAGGGGGGAAAGAAGACTGGCTAGACAAAAATTAAGGGGGGGAAATGAGGCTGGCTGGACAAAAAATTAAGGGGGGAAATGAGGCTGGATGGACAAAAAATTAAGGGTGGAAATGAGGCTGGCTGGACAAAAATTAAGAGGGGGCAATGAGGCTGAATGAACATAGGAGGGGGCAATAAGGCTGAATTGACACAGAAGGAGGGAGCAATAAGACTGGCTGGACACAGAAGGAAGGGGCAAAAAGGCTGACTGGACAAAATCAGGAGGAGGGGCAATAAGGCTAGCTGGACATAGGAGGGGCCAGTAAGGCTGAATGGACACAGAAGGAGGGGGAATAAGGCTGGTTGCACAAACAGAAAAAGGGGCCAATAAGGCAGACTGGACAAAAATTAAGAGAGGGCAGTAAGGCTGAATGGACAAAGAAGGAGTCAATAACGCTGAATGGACAAAGAAGGAGAGGTCAATAAGGCTGGCTGGACACAGAAGGTGGGGCACTGAGGCTGGTTGGACAAACAGAAAAAGGGGCCAAGGCTGACTGGACACAAATGAAGAGGGGGAAAATAAGGATGGTTGGACACAGAAGGAAGGGGGGAATAAGACTGAATGGACACAGAAGGAGGGGGCAATAAGACTGGACACAGAGGAGGCAATAAGATTGGTTGGACACACAGAAGGAAGGGGCAATAAGACTGGTTGGTTACACAGAAGAAGGGGGTATAAAGCTGACTGGACACAGGAGGGGCAGTAGGTTGGACAAATAGAAAAAGGGACCAAAACGGCACACTGAACAAAAATTAAGAGGGGCAATAAGGCTGGCTGGACACAGAAGGTGGGGCAATAGGGCTGGTTAGACAAACAGAAAAAGGTGCAAATAAGGCTGACTGGACACAAGTAAAGAGGGTGGAATAAAGCTGGCTGGATACAGAAGGATGGGACAATAAGGCTGGCTGGACACAGAAGGTGGGGCAATAAGGCTGGTTGGACAAACAGAAAAAGGGGCAATAAGGCTGGTTTGATAAACAGAAGGATGAACTAGGATGAAGTTGCTATTATCTTAAGTGGTCCTTATTGTATGGTGATCAGTAGTATGTTCTCTGCCTTGTATATATGTCAGTAGGATACTCACTGTAATTATATGGGTCACTGTAACTGAGAATTAATAGTATAACACGCTTTTCACACTGAGCTGTTGAAACAGTCTGTGGGTGTAACAGATTATACACAGTTAATTTTATTTGTTTCATTGATACAGCCATCCTCCGGCCATGACTTTTTGACCACACCCATTGACCCAGTGGGCCCCCGTAAAAATGAGTAGATGTCCCGTTTTGAGGAAAAAAATAAATGGTCACGTTAGTCATACCCCTTTTCACATTGCCAATAAAAACCCAGGTTTTTTGACAAATTCCCGGGACTAGGCTCAAACTACCCAGGTAGAGTGGCAATGTGACAGATCCCAGGGCTCTCGACCCAAGTCTAAATTGCCGGGGTTCCAACACGGGAAAAAAAGAAGGGTTTTTCACGTGTTTTATCTGGGTATGGTGATAATGTAAAAGGTGCCAGGTTGTTTTTCAACTTGGGTGTTTCACATAGCCACAAGGGCATGCTGATGCTTGTAGAACCACAAGCGCCAGAATGCCCTGTCATCCTGTGCCACACACAAAAAAAGAACTGTCCCTCCTAGCTACATAATAAAATATAGGGCCGGCCCTTAACATTAAAAAAATACTGAACCTTTAATGCCCCTAATATAAAAAAAAATACCTTTCCCCATTTAAATTCACAAAACCCAAATTCAAATGATGTGAAAGGGTCCGACATGGGAATTTCCAGTGTTGGACCTGGAATTACTAGGGGTTTTATTTCTTACCACTAATCCTCCGGCAATAACCCAGGTTGAAAAACCCGGGTTATTGCCAGGATGGCAATCTGAAAGCAGTATCAGAGAGAGGTAGTCCAGCAAGTGACAGGCTCTGAACCCACTTGAGCAGTGCGGCCGTGCTGGGCACCTGGACTTGGGGAGCGCACTGTGCGTCAGCACCGCTTCCAGAGTTATCAGTGCAGCCACCGACACAGACCTGGCCCAATGCTGCTAGTAATGCCCTGGGCAGAGGACCAGCAGAGCCCATCCGAGACAAAAGCCTACAGCAACATCGGCCCAGGAGGCACTGCTGACACCAGGCGTAAAACCTGGCATACCTGGTTTGAGCAAGAGGTACCACTAATAATTTCACGATTGCCGACTCTCCAGGAATATCTGTGAGGCTGCCAAAATTGGGGCATTTCTTCTAGTATCCCAGGAGAACAGGGGAATATCTTGCCATGGGCCTGAGGCAGTGATTTATTTAAACTCCCATCCTCTGCCTACCAGTACTGTGAGACATAAAGGATGGGTGGGATATGCTGACATGTATGGTGTATTTAAACCCCGCCCCATCCTTTATAACACTTTGGATCCTAGCATTGATAGACAGGAGGCGGTGCTTCAGGGCATAATTAACTTCATGAAGCCCCTTCTCCATACCGACATTTCTTTTTTCTCTTTATGTTTATATAAATTTGTAGTGTAGCCATTCACGCACCTGTTTACATTTACCTATAAATTGACTGAGCAACTTCCATTCTGTGTTTGTACTGTTTGTGGGCTTGTCTGGGAGCAGCAGCTGAGAGGGGAAGTTGTTCCACAGCGGCCATTTTGGAGACTGTAAGGTGTGTCTCCTGAGGTAAGTTTGGCTCTCAATTTAAAAACATATATATATGACCCAACATTGTGACTTTCATTGTTAGAGTTAGGACCACCATATACAGAAAGGCCTTGACGGTGGCTGGTGGCTTATCATATATTTGCACAAATGTGTGTAATGGAGATTTCTGTGTTTTATTTTACAGATAGAACAGTAGAGTTTGTTACTGGTTTATGGCAGTGTTGCTGAGGCATTTCCTTTCCTTTGTTTCTGTGGCTAGCAGATTAACCCCTGGCCTTTCATGCAGCTGTTTACATTTACCTATAAATTGATTGAGAAACTTCCATTCTGTGTGTGTAGTGTAGCCATTTATCTGCCCGTGTGAATTTTGCGGTTTCTATATATCCAGCGGCCGTAGTGTGTAATTAAGGACTCTGGCTCTGATTCACACCTACGTCAATGTGTTATCTACGAGCGAGTGATTCGCCTACATGGATGACTGATGCACACATCGGCAAGAGACGAGATCCGCGTGCGTGGCTGGAGGGGCAAGACACTTAATGCAAATGAGCTCCACACGGACGACTAATGTACAGTATGGGCGTTCCAATGCAGTGATGAGAGATTCACAAGCAGGATTGCCTTCACCATTTGTAAGTTGCTGAAGCCTGTCGTACTATATGTAAGTCCATGCTTCCATACACACTGAACACAGCCATCAGCTGCTGCGTAAATTTTATTAATGCACATGTGCGATTTATTAACACACATAAGGCTTACCTACTTAAAGCAATTGTTTAATGCTATTAAATAAAAGACTTACAGCAATGACAAGGTAGCATTTTCTTTCACATCTTCGTGACTTATTCAGAGTTGCACTTCCACCTTTTTTTAGGTGCAAGTGTAGACCTGAGCAATACCATGTTGAACTGCAAGGGGGGGGGGGCAGATTTAAAATGTAAAACCAGAATTAAAATTAGGAGGTAAAGTTTCTTAGCTCAACGTCTATGTTTATAGAATAAACATAAAACTATGCAGTATTTTAGTTCTATGTGTAAAAGTGATGTGTTTTTCCTGCATACAAAAAAATTTAAATTAATTAACACCCCTTACTTTGAAAAATGGTTTATCTGAGCTGTACACTTACACCTAAAAAAAATGGTGTAAGTGCATCTCTGAACCTGCCCCTTTATGTCTATTTTCTTATAATAATAATTGTTACATTTAGTTGTTAAGTATTTTAAATGTTTAACTTAGTTGAACCATTATGCTAATTATTTTTGTATTAAATATTTAATACATTACTAATTTTATAAAATAAAATATTGTTTAAAAAAAAAAAAAAGCACACCAAATAGTTTATGCTGGTTTTGATTTAAGCAAATTATAACTTTAATTATTGTTGCATCCTTTAAAAAAAAAATGTTTAAGGCACGGTTAGAGGTGTCTAATTATTTCTGTTCAATGTTTGCGATGAAAAGCGAATGGCTGAATCTCTACAAAAAAAAAGTACCCAAGTTCACGGATGATTCAAGGGCCATAAACTAGGTACTTTTCTTATTTCTACGCACAGGGTACTTACACACGGGAAAACAAGAATGACTGTGTGGGTGTAGTTAGCTGCAGTCGCTGTTATCCTTGCATCGCACTTGCGTATATTTGCGATGCGTATTTTTAGGCTAGCACACAATTTTAATCCTAAAGTCTGGGACTTTGAAAAAGGGCTGAGTGCAGCCCGAAACGCGTAGTCCCAGGACCGACCAGCTGATCTCTGACATCATCACCGTGGACTGAGTGGAGAGACTGCATGCGAATGCCATACACCCGGGTATACCATCTTGTGGCAAGAGCGTCTTCTCTTCTGTTCCACTGCTTCCTGGTATGACGTTTTGGATCCTTGTTTTATGTGAAAATGTGGAATGTAATTTAATAAAAGTGTTTTTCTTTTATTCCTATGTCCGTGATTTATGGAATGGATATGGTCCTCTGAGGAATCTACTACAACACCACCATTGATACCTATTTAGACTTTATTTATTAATTTACATATCCCAGGTTTTCTGGGATCCACAGGCTTCAGGGGTTCTCAGTATTGATTCGTTTTGGATTTTTATGTGAAAATGTGGAATGTAATTTAATAAAAGTGTTTTTCTTTTATTCCTATGTCCGTGATTTATGGAATGGATATGGTCCTCTGAGGAATCTACTACAACACCACCATTGATACCTATTTAGACTAGACTTTATTATTTACATATCCCAGGTTTTCTAGGACCTACAGGCTTCAGGGGTTCTCAGTATTGATATATTCACCTACTTGTTGATATATTTACTTACCTGCTTAGAGTCTGACACTCCCCCCACCATTGTGAAATACCCAGCGCCGCATATCTACCAATATATATCTTTGTG
>WWET01001241.1:398222-408694 GCA_011038615.1 Limnodynastes dumerilii
GCGGCCATACGCTCCTGTGCGAGCGTATGGCCCCTTCCTTACGCCGGCTGAAGTTAGGGTAGCCTTCAGCCGGCATAAGGAAGGGACCATACGCAAGCACAGGGGGGGTGTCAGTGAAAGTGAACGCCGATACGCTGTGCTTTAGTAAGCACAGCGCATCGGCGTAGGTCTGGATCAGGCCCAAAGAGTCGGTATTGTCATTCTTTCCTCCACAACGTGTCTGAATCTGCTAATAAAGCAATATGAGGAGGGAGTTATTTAACCATCCTCCCTACTATGCATCCATCCCTTTTCCTTTTAAATTTGTAAAAAAAATTATAAAAAATAAAGTGAGATTTTGTAAACCAAAAAGCACGTCATCAAAAAATGTCAACAGTCATTGAAAACTGCAAATATCTGATCTCTGTATACCATTACTAAACTTCAAAAGGGGTTACAAGAAGTTGATTCTTTTTAAAAACATTCATTTTTTAAGTAAAAGAAAAAAAATTATAGTAAATTCTATTTATTTTAGAAAATAATGGTCAATGTTTATGTCCAAAAACATGGGACAGTGATGGGAACCAGGTTCGCCTTAAGCGCTGCGAATATCTTAAGGTTTTTGAGAAAATGTATATATGGTACCGATATGATGATTTTGTTGGAAACATCCTTTTTTATTGGCTTGATTTTCCTTTGACCCTGCTTAATATGGAAATGAATCTTTACTGGTTTCAAATTTTATGTATCAAATGAACAAAACATTGTGATTCTTGTTTAGTAGTTAATTGCATAATATAATTTGAGTCCAAAACAGCAGGCATGTGTGGTCTCTTATTATTTATTATTTTTTATTATTTATCAGATTATGTAGCGTTTTATATCCACAAACTGTTAAAATTTCATGGAGTTAAACCTGTAACTAGAGCTAAAATTACTTCTTGGAGAGAGTAAAGGATGTAGCATTTGAAGAGTGATCAAAAATTTAATTATAAAGTTTTTAGAGTTTTCTGGATGTAGCATTTGAAGAGTGATCAAAAATTTAATTATAAAGTTTTTAGAGTTTTCTGTGTAAGTTCTGGGAAATAGTGTTTTTGAATCAGTTTACTGTAGAAAATACATTAACATTGTTTGCATTTGTAGACCACAAATCATCTTGTTCTGTGAATCTGCTTATGTTTGTATAAATTAGTTTTACTGGTAAAACACTTCCCACATTCTGAACAGGAAAATGGCTTCTCCCCACTGTGAGTCCGTCGGTGTCTGATAAGAGATGCTTTCTGTGAAAATCTTTTGGTGCACTCAGGACAAGAATATGGCTTCTCTCCGCTGTGAATCCTTAGGTGTTGGATAAGAACGACTTTCTGTGAAAAACTTTTGGTGCACTCAGGACAAGAATATGGCTTCTCTCCTGTGTGAGAACGCATGTGCCTTATGAAATGGGCCTTGAACATGAAAGATTTCCCACACTCTCCACACACGTAAGGTTTGTTGCACAAGTGTGTCTGGACATGCTGCAGAAGAGACAGAGAATCCTGGAAATGCTCCTTACACTGGGTGCAGATGTGATTCTTGTTGTGACTCTGTTTGTGATCATTGAAAGTTGAAAGCTGGACAAAAGATTTACTACACTTAGTACCTGTGTATGGCGTCTCCCCAGTGTGACTTCTCTGGTGGTTTAGAAACGCTGGTTTCACTGGAAAAAATGTTTTTAATTCAGCAGTCGATGGCCTTTGTAGTGTAGTGTGACCCTCTTTACAGAATGAACATCTACCACATGAGCAGCCTGGATGTGGTATCTGAAGGGTATTCTTCTTCCATGTATGGGGCATCTCTATATTATAAGACACAGATGGGCCTATAGAAAGAATTAGAATACAGGAACATCAGATAATTTGCTCAAAGAAAATCACCTCCATGATTTATTAAAAGAAAATAAAACAAATTCATATGATAATTTTGTATGCAATGCTTACACAAACCTTTATCCATAAAAGACAAGGGAGAGATGTGTAAAGAGTAACTACAAAGACAGAAGGTAGGAATGGTGGTAGTGAAAGTTGGAAAGGTACAGTCATAGGTGGGTGAGTCGAGGAAAGAGGGTGAACTTAGGATATGAGTGATTTAGTAAACTAAGTACAACATTATGAGAGGGGCTACAGAAGAACAGTTATTTTTGCCGGCAGCCAGATATTTTATAAGTGCTACAAAGACAAAATTTATATTTTAAGCATCCACTTTCCATAACAAATTTCATTCCAACCAGACATTACCAGCAACCAAAAACAAACACCTGGTACTCATAGCTCCTGAATACTGGTTGTGTTTCACCCGTACAGTAACCAGACACACTCTATCAACCATCTCAATTCTCATTTGGGAATTATACCCATTACATGTGACATAAATTGCCATGTAATCTGTATGTAATATGGTACCATCTATAAGTTTTATATTTATGTATTCTTCCAATTTTTTCTGCGTCCACAGTCATTCTCAACAATTCAGATGATCTCAGTCGAATCTTTTCAGCAAATTATAGTCTTCAGTATTAAATCAGTATTTCGGTGTTGGCATATTAAATGTCAGATTTCAGATCATCAGACCAGCTAACCACATTCCTGAAAGCCTATCACTGCATGCTGGTAATACTGGTTGGCAGTTTGGTATCATGTTTACCTTATAGAAATGGTAAAATAAGCTCAACAAAGAAACAGGAATACACACACTTTTATTACCGGGGAGAGCATTTATTAACAGTGTTAATAATTGTGCTATGTAGACATAGTGGGCCTGATCCAGACTTACGCTCATGAAACGATCATGTGCGTATTTACACCAGCGTACTTACAATGCACTTCCCTTGATCGTACTTAGTTTTGCTGTCTTACGCCAAGCAAACTCTACTCTAACTTTTCTGATCGTAACCGCGGGCGGCCGTAAGCTCCTTGCGTAGTTACGCCCACGCTGTACGATTTAAATGCCTCACCCCGCCCTCGGTGCGTATTTACGGATTTTGTATGGCAGGCACGCCCCCTCGAGCGTTGGTACGTGGTTGGTATGCTCAAAGCCCATACGCTCAGCATTTCTGAGTGTTACATCTGTTGGGGATAAGATCAGCTGGCCATCTACACAACTAGAACAGTCCCAGCTGGAGCCTGAGGGTACGCTCAGTTGCTCACACACACACACACACACACACACACACACACACACACACACACACACACACACACACACACATATATATATTTCCCAAACAGGATGGTCCCAGTAAAGAGACAAAAAATGATTTCACCTATCAGGTATCGTGTTATTGTGAATTTCTTACCATCTGACCTATTGGGAGCTGACCTCTGTAAAGTTCACTGCAACTGTGATGTAATTTACAACTTGTATCCTTGCATATTAAATGTCCAGCTCTGTTATACCTGTTTCACACCCAAACCCTGGGTCTCCCCTGAGAGAATGAACACAGCTTATAGCCGTGTTACAGATGTTCAAGCCGCAGCTACATCCCGGGTTGTAGCCTTTTGCACTGGGCCCGTGTCTGCAAAAGCAGACAGTGATCCCCATCCCCCAATTTATATATTTTTATTGGAACCCAGGTTAAATAACCCGAGTTCCTCATTTTATACCACAGCACGGGTTAGGCCATCCCGGCAATAACCCTGGTATGGACCAGTGTCGCGGACCCAGGGCAACAGACCTGGGTTGACCCATTCACACAGACGCCCAACCAGGGTTATTCACAGGTCCATAGCTCCATGTTGCAGGGGTATTACAAAGTAGAGTATTATCATTAAAATTAATGAGTTGGTGCTAGCCACATTTGCGCATCACCTTGATTTTAAAATCATGTCAAGTACGGAACGTTGGCACGCATTTTGCAAATAAAACATATTTTGTGCTTTGGAATCACACCAATCAGAATGTATTACTTATTAACCTTTATTTACTTACTCTGTATAAATAATTTTTTCAATAAAAAAAAATTAATAAGTTTAAAAGGAAACGTCAACACAACATTGTGGTGAATTAATACCAATTATTGGTTTGCAGGCTTGAAGATGGAAACATGGAAAATTGGGTTTAGAAAATGCATTTGGCAAACAAAGAAACAGCAGATGTTTATAGTCAAATGACCAGTCATTCATGTAGAAGACATCATTGGTGTGATGCCCTTGATTTCTCCCTGGTGTGAATTCTTTTGTGTCGGTTGCAGGTCCAGCCATCGGAAAAGCAGCGTCCACAATGTAAACACACAAATGGTTTCTCTCCCGTGTGAATACGCCGATGCCTCTCAAGGCTCTGTTTCTGAGTAAAACACTTTCCGCATTCCGTACACTTAAAAGGTCTCTCTCCTGAGTGTATCCGCCAATGCCTAACAAAAGCATATCTTTCCATAAAACATCTCCCACATTCTGGGCACGAAAATGGACTTTCACGGGGATGAGTTCTTTTGTGTGACCACTGGTGTGTGGTAAAAGCGGATTTGGAGCTAAAGCACACTCCACAAATCAAACAAGAAAATGGATTAGGAGTCCTAAGAGTTGCTTGATGGGTGATGAGATCTGAGTAACTGAGGAAATATGCTTGAGCCTGCGAATATTGATGCAACTTCTCAGGACAGTGTGAGGAGGCGTGTGGACCTGTTGGGGACAAAAGTACTATCATAAAACCCTCTGTTCACCAATGACTTGACCATATGTGATAAATAATAAATATTTATACTTAAGATCCATCCTGAAATCAGTCATAAACATAACTGCCAAGCAAAATATGCTACACAACCACTGAAGTTTCAATATTCTAGTTTAATGTGGCACTTTCTACATATATGAAGGTAAAAATATAAATACATCATAGATGCAATAAATTATATTTATATAGCAAAGTCTTACTATATGGAATATATGCAATTCACAGCTCTATAACCTATTAACCCTATTAAAATGCCAAATAACATAAAAGCCATCTTCTATTGTACACGGCCTTGGAGTGGAGTGGGATGACTGGCCATGTGTACAGCATGTATGCATGGTGGGAGGGGGACCATATTCAAACTGTAAAGTTGGTTAAGTCTTTACATACGATTTTTATGTACCATTTTACGTGGGGTTAGTGTGTAAAATTTAAGGTAGGGTCCTGAGTTCAGAAGTCCGTATGTGCGCAGGGACGCGATCCCAAAACGTTGAACTTATGAAAATCTGAGAAGTATATTAGTATTTTTATAACCTTTATTTATTCATTTATAAAAGTACTTTACAAGCAAACCAAACACAATAGTGTAGGAACTAGTGAAATACAATGGCAAGAAAACAGTCTAACACAGTGTAACATAGGAACAAATGGTTTAGGAATAAAACGGATAGTACCCAAAACATTAAAAATAGTTCAAGGAATTGTGATAGGTGGGGGTGGGTGGGAAAATGAGACTGCCGAAGGATAAAACCTTGAAGAAGTACACTGGAGAGGTGCAGCATATTAGTATATTGACTTATTAGTTAATGCAGAGCTAAACTGGGTGTTTTTGCAATATAGTGAAAATATATATATATACACATTTTTTTTTTTATTTTTTTTTTTCAACAAAGCATTGAGAAAAACATTATATATTCATAGTGCTGAAATTCACACACCAAATGTAAAGGAGTACACCAATTGCTGGTATATCCGCACCAAACTTAAAGGCATTTCCAAAAGAGAATAATATATTTATATATAGCCAAAATATTTAGCACTTATAATAGCGTATAATAGCACTTGTGATAGGAAAGCCTAAAATGGCAGCTGTCCTCCATTTTGCGTACTTTTATGTGTACGTGTTACTGATATTTTATAGCGTACAACTAGACATAGATGTTATTCCAGGACTAGACATTTCGGACCGTGTTCAGAGATCCGGTTTCACGTGAAGTTGCGTGCGTAGTTTTAGGCACGGTTTAACTGAACATGCGTAGTAACGTTATTTACGTAAATTACGTAGATTATACGCACGTAAATGCTTTAGGCACGGACATATGAACCGCACTTGGGGACAAACGTACAGATGGGCGGGGTAAAAATACATACTTGAAAATTAACAAGAAAGTGGGTGGAGGGGGCATTTAAATGATCGCTTGAAGGTGCGGCTATAAAGAACCGCATGTACAGTAGACATATGCACACGTAAGTACACACGTAAAGAACAGAGTGATCTATGGAGGCGTAAAGACTACGACTGCACGGCCGGGAGAGGTTTTAACATATATTAACACTTCTTAATATGTATGTGAATTACTGCTTGAACACATAAGACTTCTCTCTGGAGTGAATTCTTTGATGTCGAACCAAAGAGGAGCAAAAAGAAAAGCAGCGGCCACATTGGGAACACACAAATGGCCTCTCTCCCGTGTGTGTGCGCTGATGTTTCATTAGGTTGTATTTCTGGGCAAAACGCTTCCCACATTCCATGCAATGAAAGGGTTTCTCTCCGGAGTGAATCCGCCAATGCCTAACAAGGGTAAACCTTTTTGCAAAACATTTCCCACATTCTGGACATGAAAACGGACTGTCGGTGGTGTGAGATCTATTGTGTGATATAAGATGTGACCTCTGATGAAAAGATTGCTGGTGAGAGATAAAAGTCCATTTGGAGCTAAAACACATTCCACAAATCGGGCATGAAAATACATTATTGGCGCTATCAGTTGTCTGATTCGTGACGAGGTCTGAATTACTAGGCAAACATTCTTCGCTCTCCAAACACTGATGCCTCCTCTCAGGACAGTCTGAGTAGACATGCGGATCTGTTGGGGACAAAAGTACTAAGATAAACCCTGTGTTCATCAGTGAATTGATTGTTTCATTTAGTATGATAAAGTATGCATGGTTATACGTTTGAGAATCCAGTTTTATACAATACCATATTGTATGGAATTAATATAAAATAGACTAGTTTGTATTCATCGAAATACAGAGTATTATAATAACATGATCAGTCTGATAATCATAGCATAATGAAAGGATTGGGGAAGATTTCATTTATAGAATAGATTACAAAGTATAAAGTAAATAGTAATTCTGGGACAGGACTCATCACGGAGTTATGATTTTCACTTATTTTCCAAATGTTCAGATCGGATCATAGGCTATTACGTTCTACGAACGTATCAGCACTCCCCAATCAGAAGGCACAGCAACCTAACCAAGTATAAGGTAGGTCTTTGCTATCTGTACATTCTGGGGATGATGATAAAAATAAGACAATTAAACTACCTTGTCCAAATGGGATTACAATCCAAAGTCAGCTGTACACAATATTATAATTTGGCCAATCAGCGTGTCAATCAGCGTGTCACTGGCTGGTCAGTTGGATTATCTCATAGTATATAGCATGGATTAATACTTCAATATCCTACCCTACAAGATTGGACACAGGGCTATGGGAGATGTGATTAACAGGTAGCGTGTGAACATTATGCATGTCCCTGCCAACCCATGGGATATCTGAAATACACTTGTATATGCTGGTGAGGAAGTTGTGGGTTACTGTTCCAATAAAAAGGCAGTCATTGAATAGCAATGCTACTGTAAACAGCTACTGATGTTGTAGGGCAGTTAGAACAATGAGTTCACGCTCATAACTGTGAGATTAAAAATATAGGTGATTACTATAAAATAAAATATTCTGCTAATATAGGTTTTCCTTCACATATGTTATTAAGAAATAATTCCTGCAGTCACAAGGCAAAGTTTGCCCGGCAAGAATTCAAGAGTAAGAGATTTTCATGAAGATTAAATCAAGGCCGTAATACGTCAGAGAGCCGCCAGCAGCAAGATTGAATAATTGCTTATTATGCTATAGTTTGTATGTGTGTTTAGTTTCTGTATGTAGTGTAGATATCAGCTTTCTGCCCAAGGTCAACTACAAGCACAGTCTTTGTTAGTCAAGATATATTTTGCTGAGAAAGTCACAAAACCAATAATGAAGCCTATCAATATGAAGCATAACGCATGTCCTATTAATGTTTTAAACTGTATAAAACTGTATAAATGAAGAAGGCTGGGGGATGGGGGGGTTCCCCAGAGCTGAATTGTATTCATCGAGTGTGAAGTGTGAATGGGTCTTCTTACTCTCCAATCGACTGTAAACCAAAGTCAAAGGTTCAAGCCTCTCAATCTCGACATAACAAACTTAGCCTGAGTTTTTTGTGTTCTCTCAGGTGTAAAGTAGGTGATCAGTAAGCAGCAAACATCCACACGCTGTAAAATTAAACTATACGATGCTGGCTAGGAATCCTTAAACAGGCAACCTGGATCTTTGTCTAATGGCCAGGTTTCAGATCAAGAGCCTTCTGTCCACCATGAAGGAAAAAACATGGCCAGAGAAGAAGAGATTTGAACTTCAGGCTCTTCGCAATTTTTACTAAGTTGAATCACTCTATAAGGGTAAGAGTGGAAATATTAAGGTTAGTCAGGTACTCAAATCTAGAGATGGAAACTTAGAATGGACAGGAACGTCTTGGGACAACTCCACGGGTTTGGGTTGGATAGCAAAGAGACACTCAACTGCCAGGGTGCTCCACCCCCTATTAAACATAACATATTGGTGGAGTGCCACGGAGCAGCAGTTATGATTCACAGCGGGCCAATGCACAGGGGAAGGCCTGCTGATGTACAGCTCTGCAACAGCAATCATTGGCGGCTGAATGAGACTGGCGACTCATCTGTTTCCTACAGCTGATACCTGCTGCTGTAAAACTAAGGTGGTTATTGACAGGCCGCCATCTCTCTCGGGGCCTGGGATAAAAGTCCAATTTGTACCCTCTGATGGCAGCCGTGGCAGCAATATTATCTACCCAGCGGTAAGTGGTTCCATGTGGAAGTGAAAAGGTCTGTTCTCTACTACACAATCAGAATTTGCCGCTATGAGTTGCTGGTGTCTGAGAAGTCAATAACCGACAGAAGAGGAAAAGCTCCAGAAAGCAAAAGGGAATCGTAGCTAAATTAATAATTAACCAGCAAAGTCAGTCCACCTGGTCACACTTCCATTTAGTGTAAATCTTCTTTTTCCATTCCTAGGTATTCTTGGGCCAGATCCTGAATCCTGATAGCGTAATTACCCTTTCCGGTAGGTTTCCGCAGACCTAGTTGTAAATTTTAGGGTAGGAATCTGGACACGTAAGTGCACTCCCTGCTACGCAATTGTCCGTAAGGTGCACGTAGGTCAGGATCTGGCCCCTTGTCTCAAATATTAAAAAAAAAATACAAAATACAAAATACATTTAAAAGGACTGAAAACAAAATCCACTAAGGTTGGCTAAAGACTCTGTATATATACAATTTTTATGTGACTTAATGAGATAAACAAATTCACTGAAACTTTCCATTTAAAGAAAAGCTAAGAAAATTCAGTAGTTTGATACTAGTGACCTTACAGCAGAATACACAAGGTTACAAATGCACCCCAGCCTTAAGCACACTTGTGTCAAATGGGCTTGGAGAGCAAAACATCATTTAAACTGGTACAGCTCTCAACTGACTAATTAGCATGACAGTGCCAATAACATTTCAAACAAGGAAACTCGATTTAGCCCTCTTCCTGCATAACTGAATCAGAGGCTATTAGTCAATCAACAAACTCACAACCGCTTAATTAACATACCAAAGGCCATTTAGCTCTGCAACTGTAGATACTATCCCATACTCATTAACCTGATGCAATGCCATAGAAATGTATCATCACATTGGCAACATTTATGATAAATCTCAAAAACATGACATATGTCTAGATTGCACAATATTCTTTGCACACATTTTTTATAATTATTAAGCCTTAATACAGTATATGTCTGAATGTCTTTTCATCCCACTTGATCTAACAGATTTCACAAGCTTTGAATTCTGTTAGGTCTAAAAAGATTGACCTCTGAGCACATTGATGGCAGCTTGGTAAACCCACAAATGGTCTCTCTCCAGTGTGAATGCGACTGTGGTTCCAAAGGCTGGCTCTATGGTGAAACTCTTAGTACATTCCATGCACTTGAAAGTCTTCTCTCTAGTATGTATATGCAGATACACGTGACAAGTACTTTTTGTTGGAAAACATCTCTCACAATCCAAAAGAAAAAGAGTGGCTCCAGACTGTACCGCTGACGCCATTACCCATACGACTGCTGCCAGGACTGACACTGTGGACAACGTTAGTGCTTCCCAGGACTTCTAACACCACCTCCAGTTTCATATTGACTGCAGCGTTATTGGGACGATTTAAGGGAAGTGGACATTTGTTTCTTTTTGCTACCTAATCTGTTTTATTGTTTCATATTTTTTCCAAAATGTATAATTAAAAGGTGTTTTTTTTATTATTATTGGTCTCTTTTTTAAGGAATAAGGACCAAGACATTGGACAAATAACTATTACCTTAGCGGCCTCCCTATTTATTAGCCACTCTAAGTTGATATACAGATTAGATTGGTTTGACTCATATAAACCACTGTATTTTTAT
>WWET01001242.1:21071-39165 GCA_011038615.1 Limnodynastes dumerilii
CCCTCCAAAAAATTCTTGTTGTAGTTTGTTATGAACATAAATGCTAAAAATAAAACATACATTTTAATAACATATTATGTACATATTATTATATTATAATATTATATAGTATTTAACTAAAATATTTATATAGTATTTAACTAAGTACAAATAATGGGCCTGATTTAGACTTAACAACAACAGCTAATTTACGCATGCTGAATGCGTAAACCTGGCTGTAAGAACGAAGATGTTACGCATTGTAACTCTGATCGTACATAGCTTGTATATAACTCTGTATGATAGAGGGTGACATCCCTACCCATGGCTGAAAATACGCATTTAAATGGCACAGTATGGGCTGGGTTAGGTACTTACGTATGACAAGGTGATTCGTACGACCAGAAATATGCAAGGAAAAGTCCTGCATACGTAAGTCAGCTAAGTATGTAAGTCAGATAGGTTACGTGCGTGCAAGGGGAGTGCCAGGGGGAGTGCATTAGTGCATTATATTTAGTAGTATGTAACTCGTGTACGCTTGCATACGTAAAACAACCTCAAGTCTTGATCAGTCCCAATATTAGTTAGTAAAAGTTTGCACAATCCAAAACTTGTGAAATATTAATAGCTATAGACATTCTGTAATTAAAGAGTAAGAAAAGATGGTTATTCAACCGCGCTTCCCCACTAGCTGCCCCACCCAAAAATCCCCCAGGGGTCACACCTTCCAATGTCCCCCTAATATACTCCTGTAATCTCCAAATGAACAGAGGTACTGTTGTAATCACAAATTATGACAAAAAAGGGGATGAGTCAGGGTGCATAGATAAACCTTCTTATTGTCTATATAGGTATAATGACTATTCAATGTCAATGGAAAAAGTTATTCTTTCACTTGATGTTTCTTGAAGTTTTCCAAAAATTTACCTCATTTAATTTCTTCTTCTCTCTTGTAATGAAGCAACTGATTGGTGTTGAAATTTCTTATAATATCCTTCTTCTTTATGATTTCTCCAAACTTTTGTCTCTGTTTCCAGTCCTGTAAGGCTTACAGAAGAAAAGGAGAAAAATCCTTGTGCAGTATCTTTGATCACACAGGTAAGTACTCAACAAAGTGGATACTCACACTTTCTCCCTCTTGGAATGTAGGCACGTAATGTATATCTTTCCTTCTCCGTCCGAAGTTCCTCTTCTACGATCTCTCCCTTTATTTCTTCCTTAGATCCAGGGACGCTTGGAAACAGAAGAGCAAATTCCTTGTGCAATATTACATCCAAAAGGTAAGTGTAAACAAAGGAAAAATACTCACACTTTCTTCCTCTTGGGTTTTTTGCATATAGAGTATATCTCTTTGTACCCGATCACCTTTGCTTTCTCCTCGGTAATGAGATGTCTCCTTTTAGATCTTATTCAGATAATTTGGGAAAAATAATATCACTGTGTTTATGGCATATATATATATTTATGGAGGGTATTCTCCCAACTAATGTCTTTAAATTAAGGATAATTAATATTTCTAACTCCACTAAAGAATAAGACCCCTCAGATCTTTCTTCAATTCATAAACTAGATGTCCCTCTGAGCTGAGTAGTCCATCATTCTCAATAACGCAGTTTCCCGAAAAATTGCAATTTATTTCCAACTTCAATAAAAATATGTTCCAATAAAAACATCAATAAATAAAACCTCAATAAAAAATGATTTTCAAACATACATGGTGCAGTTTTCTTTCTTCATATGGAAGTTTCCTTCCTCTTCAGGAGAGGAGGTCTCCTTTGCTAGCCTCACTTGTGCCCTTTCTATAAACCTTCCTCTAAGATGGTAATCTCCTCATACCAACAGTACAGGTTAAAGGGCCCTCTTTTTCAAGGTATGGTCTTGAGTCTCCCTGTCCTAATAGGACCATGCGGGAACACTCGCAGCACAGAAAGGAACCACGGCTTACCGACGCGGCTCTCGGAATTTATAAATAAATCCATTACGTACGTCAGTAGTTATGCTATGAAAATTTAAGGTAGGGTTTGGGCAGCGTAAAACGGTCGAAGTACGTATGACCGAGGGGAGTGCCTAGGGGAGTGCATAGAAAATACGCTAGCGTAAATACGCTACGCAATCTAACGTAACAACCACTTAGGACTGGATCTATCCCAATGTTCATAGTAGGTCTATGATTTAGCAAAGAAGGGAAAAATTACTCCTGAGATCCCAGATCATTCTAATATTAGCGGCAGAAATTACAGATTTAATGAAATTATTTTTTACAGGCACCTTTGCTATAGAAAATGTAGAATTAAGCCTAAGAAATAGAGGATACAATTCTCCCCAGAAAAGGAGCTAAATTATTTTACTCAAATCACTTTACTCAACATACTTAGCCCTTATAATTTTAATGTTAAAAACAATTATATAACTTATTTCAATTAATCTTTTCATTTTGTCATATAAAATGTATTAACTCTTTTCTTTGATTAGGGAGTTTTCACTCCACATGTGGATTACTTTCTCCACATCTTTCTTTTAAAATATTAATTAACAAAATTAAATAAAATAATATAGGATATTAACAGAAAACTTTTTATATTTACACTTTTTCCATACTGTATGTTTTAATTTTCATTGTTTTTCACAGTTTAAGTAATTTTCATTTGATATGGTGTATATAGAACAGTTTCTGTCAGGTCCGCACAACCCTGTGTCAATGTTCAAAAAGTGTGCAGCTTTTTTTTTTTTAAATGCTCCTTTGATTTAACGCTGCTAGTGATAGAGGAGGCTAGAAATATTGTCACACAGACGGAATCATTGTTAACTGCTTATGAAACGCAGCATAAAAGCAGTCTGGAGCAGGATGACACGGACTGGCTACAGAAATTAAAAGAACAATCAGATGCCTTTAGGGCTGAATTTATTGCTTTTCAAAAAGTCTAAACCGGAGACGGTCAATATAGACTACAGTGAATGCAGAGTCTACCCATGGCTAACAGGGACTGAACATCCCAACAAAACGTGGATTAAATACCGTCTCCGTCCAAGGCGCAGAGGGCAACGAGGTACAGACACCTCTAACACTGAGGCATCCTCCGCTGAAAGCGATAATGCGACCGGCGGAGCTGAATCAATTGAATCATCTACATCAACATCCAAACCACCTTTAGGGGTTCAGACCAGGTCCCAACGAGATCTGGTCGCAGAACACGCAGGGGGGGGCCAGAAGAGGCGGACATGGACGGGGAAGAAACAGAACCCGTCATTGATCCATAACCTTTCTAATAGAACCCTTACTGATATTGAGAAGAGTGTCCTTTCCAAAGGACTCTCATTTGTACCAACTCCCCTGCATGATTCCTTCCAATGGAAGATAGATACCACACGATTACATCAATCATTGAAACTGAAGGAGTTCTTTAAGGACAAGGACATCATTCCCAATATCTCCCAGAAATTTCGACAAAAGTCTCGCTTTGACCCTATATCTCATAACCCCTCGATTAAAACCTTTTCCAGACTAGTAGATCAAGCCACTGGGGATCTTGACAAGAAATATATCTATCTTAAAGACACTAATGACTTCTTACACAAAATAGCCAACTTTAATCCTTTACCATCTGGATGCATATTGGCCACTATTGATGTTGTAAGTTTGTACACATCCATCCCCCATTCTTTGGGGCTTGCAGCGGTACATAAATTGATCATGGGATCTGCTGATTATACAGGACCATCTCCTGAGTTAATTCTTCACTTGCTGGAACTAACACTGACTAGGAACTATTTTTTCTTTAATGGCTCATAGTATGTCCAGCAATCTAGATGTGCGATGGGCTCAAATGTAGCCCCGTCGCTAGCGAACTCTTTTATGACCAATTATGAGTCTGAGTACCTTTACACTGACAGCAGATTCCAAGAAAATTGTCTGTTCTTTTGCCGCTTCATAGATGACCTGTTCCTCATTTGGAGAGGTAGAAGAGATACTCATACAGCTCATCAATGATCTTAACTCCATACCGGGTACCATCCGCTTCACCTCCACCATACATCCTTCTCTCATACATTATCTTGACGTCTGTATTGAAATCAAGAATGATGTTATCACTACGAGAGTGTTCCGTAAACCTACGGACAGAAACAATCTCCTGTATGCCACCTCACATCCTCCTCCAGCACTGAAGAAGGGTTTACCCTTCTCACAAATGCTCTGTGTACACAGAATCAACAGTGAACCGGAACAGTGGGATACAGAGATGGATGTAGTGGTTAATGAATTCAGAGCTAGAGGCTATGATTATCATTCACTTCTCAAACAAAAGGAGAGAGTAAGGAGGATCCCTAGATCATAAGCTTTATTGAATAGACCCAGAACAAAGACACCCTCAATCCCGTGGGTACAAACATTTGATGTCCACAGCCCGACTATAGTCAAGAAGGTCCAACAAGCTTGGCCCATAGTCCAAACTGATCCTGAACTAAAGAATTTGTCTAAGGTACATCTCATGCCTAGTTTCCGTAGAGGCAAAAACCTCCGAGATCTCTTGGTACGGAATGATGTCACAGAATATCCTACATTGTACAACAAGAAAGGTTGCTTCCCCTGTGTGAGTTGTCTCACATGTAGAAGCATGATTCCCGGCAAAACTTTTACTCACCCTCATTCCAACCGGAAATTTACTATACAGCATTATGTAACTTGTTCCACTACTTTTGTTGTGTATGCCATCATCTGCCCTTGTGGCTTGTACTACATTGATTCGCCAATTTAAAGAGCGTATTGCTCTTCACAGATCAGCTATCCGGGCTGCCCTTAATGGCAAGGACTCTGATCAGCCAGTTGCTAGACATTTTGCCCAGCTGAAACATGGATTAGCAACTATCAGATACATCATCATTGACCATATTCCCCCATTGCGGAGAGGAGGAGATCGTGAACTATCCCTGTTACGTCGTGAAGCAGAATGGATTCACAGACTTAACACTGTGGCACCTTCAGAGCTTAATGAGATGTTTAGTTTAAACTGCTTTTTATGAATATTCTCAGGATTTCGCATTCACCCCTGATTTGACATGTTTTAACATTGGCCTTATCTTTGGCATTGGTTTGATGGGTAATTCTTTTTGTGCATAAGCTCCTTTCATGTGCCAGTTGTTATGTGCCATTGATCATTTAATTGCTTTGGCCGTCCTGTTCTCTGCTCATATATTCTTGGGGTTATTGGTGTGGACTCAGATTGGGGTTCCATTGTTTCTGCACTGCCTATACATAGTTAAGGTTTGTGCACTTATATTATTCCTTTGCACACGGTGTCCACCTTTTATATTCATCCCTTTGTGCTATTCTGCTAGTATTGACACACATGTAGCCTTACGAGCTGCTTATTCTATTTGCTATGCCTGCAATTTCTGCTGTGGATGATTTGTGCATTTAAATTAACCTTTGCATATATGATGTCCATTTCCTATATTCATCCGTTTGGGCTCTCAGCTAGTATTGATACATTTATAGCCTTAGCCTTACTAGCTGTCTATTCTATTTATTTGCCATGTTTGTCATCCTTGTCATGTATGTCTGGGGTATTCAGTATAATTGGTTTTTAATACTTGTATGGTATTACGCACGTTCGTTGTGTGGTGCGCTGGTATTTTCTCACTTCCATTTGGTGTTTTGTTTTTTGTGCTGCCTAGGCAACGCGGTGCGGACCGGTGACGTGGCACTGCCTGCACCCGCTCGCTGATGTCTCGTGTGCCGGGACCGCCGACGGAGCTGAACGCAGACTGCACGGGGGAGGGAACTTTGATTAATGGGGTAAGTTATTTATATGTCTACATGTACATTTGTTTGATATTGTTCCCTGAGGAAAGATCAATAAAAAAGATCTGAAACGTTAGAACTAATTTTGGTTTCACCTTAGTTATTTGCTGTTGTGCGGACCTTTCTACAGTTTATATTAATTTGAGGCTCTTCACTGGCCTTAGTTGGTCCAGCACCAGCACAAGCTGTTACAGTCGGCCTAAGGGTTTTCTCACTGGGGGCCCGGAGTCTATGTCAGCACCAGGTATTCACTAGAGCCTCTGAAGGTGAGGATAGTCTGGGCTGCTGGTCTGACAGGTCGTGCCCCCGGCAATAGTTCCCAAAGGGGTACTGCAGCATGATAGTGCTTATTCAGGAACCCAGATACACACAAGAACCCTTACATACAATAACCAGGTATGAATAATACAGTTACTCTCAAGAACAGTAAAAAGGTTTCTTTAATGCAAATACCGGAACCCTCATACACAGTAATGCAGACAAGAATATAACTTCCCTAAAATAATAAGTATACTAATAGGAAACCATAGGCAGGGTATTAGGAGAGATGGAGCACTGGAGGATAAGCAGGCTATACTCCTAACTATTAGTATACTATAAGGAAGCTGCCCACAGGCAGTACTAGATGTACCACAAGTCCCAGATGTAACAGGGGAACTATAAGCAGACAGGTGGAAAGGTCTGCGCTACACTGTAGGTGGAAAACAGTGGAGCTATGCTCTAAAACACACTGGAGATGACACACACACAGTGGAGCTATGCTCTATACACACTGGAGATGACACACACTCAGTGGAATGCTCACACAGTAAACACACTGGCGGCTAACACACTCGAGCAAGATGATACAGCTGCGAGGAACACAGGAGACCTAAGAACGGAACTCCGACACTGCGAGATGACCAAAGCAGGAAAATAAAGAGTGATTGTTATACTATATGATGCCAATATAGCAAGCTCTACAGCTACTTAGATAATTACTGTAGGTAGCTTTCTTCTTTCACAACATTTATGTTTCACTTTGGTACTTTCACAATTAATGATACTTTTCACTTCTGTTTAATATGAGAGGTGTCTTATCTGTTTCACAAACTATCACAATTTAAAATGCACACACAAGTGCAAGTCCCCCTTGTTTCCAAAGAGGTATGATGAGTTTGCAATTTAATAATGGCACCTTAATAAAGTAAGAAAGCAGGGATCCAATTAAATCAATTTCCCCTCAATAATAGCATTCAGATAGTTTTATTATAACTATCCCCTACTGGGTAAATGTTTCATAACAATCCATTAGTTTGCAACACAATTGTAACACATTCAGATACAGTCTGATCCATCTGTTTGTTTGTTTCTTTAATGCAGTTCTTATACTGTATTTCAGTTGGCAACATATTAAAATCACAATATGATAATACTTCATGAGTCTTGGAGAAATATATATAAACTCATACATTAGTTGAAGACATTCTATATACCGTTTTTCTTTTTTAGATATGCATAAGTCAGATATTTACAGCAATAATAAAATAAATTTATTTCTACAGAAGTTTAATATAGGTAATTGTTTGTAATTATGATCTCACTGATATGTTGATTAGTATGTTCTGTTTGTTTAAAGAGATTACAAAAATATATAGAAAAATATTTAAATAATTAATATAATCCTAGATACATATCATTTATATAATCCTTTTTGAGTACAGAAACATTTTATGATGCAGGAGAGATTTTCATAACTCTTCTTATCACTTTACTATGTTATGGATATTTTAATTATTTTTGATATTTAAATGAAATAGAAACAGAGAAAACAGAATGAGAGGATACCGCACAGATTATATTGAGATACTGGAATTAGTACCTGCTGTTTACTCACTTTACTATTGTGTGTAAAAAATGTTCCAGCAATTTGAGTAAGAATTTTAGGTGCAAACATGCGGCAATATTAGTTGTAAAATTAGGTCAGAGGTAAAGAGAGAGTCTCAGAAGAAGAAAAGGAACCGCATTTGTGATGCACACTATAGCAGTTAAAATATAACTTTTAATTCATAACTTAAAAATAAACGCTAGCAAAATATATAGACAGAAAAAATTAGCAAATTTCACAGTTATATCATATATTGTGTTCTCAGTAGTCAGTTTCAAATACTAAAATAGAAACAGACCTTGGAGCAGATTTACTAAAGGCAATTTTTAGCAGCGATTTAGTGATTGCCGCATTTACTAAAGGACAAATTGCTGCGATTTGTCATTTTTAAAATCACCATGAGCTTAACCGTCATGGTGATTTTTGCAATGATTGCCATAGCGTCGCTTAGTAAAATTGTGGCAAAATCTCCAGCATCAGCAATTTGCGCCATCAAGCCCCTTCCCGATGCCTATTTAACCTAAAACTAGGTAAGTACGATACAGGGAGTGGGGCTTAATGGCACAATTTGCATAAATTGCATCATTAAGCCCCGCCCCCTGGATGCATCGCTAGCTTCCCTCTGGGATCTCCCGGAGGGAAGCTGGCAAAAGTCGGCAACCCTGCCTTTAATTGGAATATGCTTTGCTTGACTAACTTGGAAGTGCTTGACCTTACATTCTACAAGACTGAACTAAACAACTTTCTTCTATCTATTTGGCACTATTAGACCAGTAGGTGATGATATTGTGGGGAAACTGCGCTTACTGTTGAAATCTGACATTGAAGCTTGATGAGGACCTTGAGCGCCTCTTGAGCAGATCATATAAACTTTAACATGAAGTACCAACAGATTCATTTTTACATTTTACATATATCATATCTGTCATAATCCCTCATAGCCAGATTTAACTAAAAAAAAACAACCTCATTCCCTAAATGTGAGGAAGGGGGAATGCTACATTCATGCATCTTATATTATTGATTTATTGAATTATTTATTTATTAACAAGTTTTATATAGTACCAGCAGATTACATAGTGCTTTACAATTTTAACAATACTGGGTGACAGACTGGGTAGGTGAAAGACCCTGCCTGCAAGTTTACACTCTACAGTGTATCTTATTTGGGAATATACAGTATTACTAGAATCAGGTGACCAGCTGCATCCACAATACAGGGGTTAACTTCCCATTAAGACACCCTAATGTGTGCCTGTTTGTGATGTGTCTGAGACATCTTTTCCCAGGATCTCCAGCGTTAAATTCTGTGTTTACATAATTTTATAATCCAGTGATGTAACTGGATATACATTGCATTTTCCCATGTTTTTGTAGGTGTCTCACTATTGTAAATGTTTATTTGTTCATGACATGTAAATATAATAGTGAAAATGGTATGTTACCTGTTATATCCAGCCGAAAACTGTATATCGACTGATACACATGCATCTACTTAGATCAATGTTTATTTTAATGATACAAGAAAAAAATTTGTTTGATTAAAAAAATATATCAAACACTGTACATAAAAAAACCTAAAATAAAAAATGCAATTATTAAAATCTGCACCCACAATATTACATTAATGTAAATGAATTACTGTATGTATAACCAGTCACTGATAGAAAAAAAGAGCCATTATATTGATAATCATTATAAATTCAGCTTTTAAAAACCATGGGTATCAGAACTACATCTTGTGAACTAATCGTTATATAGCAATATAAAAGGTTACATTTATAAAGTCTGAAATGATTAAACAGTTATTTCTGCCAAAAGTGTATTGCAGTATATTTGTGTATCATATATAAAATGTTATGCTCCTGCAAAATATATAGATGTAACATCTCTCTAGTAAAGTTATTATTTTAATAACAATGGGCCTGATCCAGAACAACGCTTCGGAGCGAATTTACGCGTGGCGGAGACGTAAAATCGCCTATTTGGAAGTACAGCGCATGCGTACCATAGAAAATACGCTCATTAGCATAGCGTAATTGTGAACGTATGGGCCATTCACGTATTTGTCACATAGATACTTACGTGTGGGCATGCCAATTTTACGTGAGTCCAAAATACGTCTGAATTACGTTACGTAGGCGGGGTTTGTATTTAAAGTGTACAGTATGGGCGTGCTTAGCTGAGTAAATTCGTGTTGCCCATACGTACGTCTGCGGATCACAGCGGTTAGGTTGGCAAAAGTTAAGGTAGGGTTTGGAAAGCGTATCTTGACAAAATACGTACGTTCAAGGGGTGTGCCGAGGGGAGTGTAACGAAGTTCTGGATCTACCCCAATGGGCCTGATTCAGACTTAAGAAGAAGCTTAAAAATAAGAGAATAAAGTTACTGCTGGGCTAAACCATGTTGATTGCAGGGGAGTCATATTTAATCTGTTGCAAATAGTATTAAAGTTGAGAGTTGGCGTTTCCCAGTCCAAGTCTAAATAATAGTGTAATAGTAAAGCTGGTCAGTATCTGTGTGCAGTAAGCAATTAAAAGATATATCTCTGCATGCAAAGAATACATTAATTTGACTCCCCCTAAAATCACGATGGTTTTGCCCAGGAGTAACTTTCCTCTCTTATTTTAAGCTCCTTCTTAAGTCTGAATCAGGCCCATTTGGTCTAATTCAGGGTCAGATTCTTCGTAAATTTCATTAAATCAATAATTAATTTAAACTTGAACGTTGTGCATGTTGGGGCACGATAAGACTTTTTGCAGTAGAGAAAGATCTGCTTTGAACTGATTAAACATGCCCTTACTCAGATGTTCTAACATTTTTTTTTCTTTAGAGGTCCTTTTCCTAGTTCTCTTCCCTCGTTTGATGGTAATGGATGTTTTTTCTAATCGTATTTGTCTGTAGAGGTATTGGAGCCAAATTTTCTGTGGCTCCATTGCCCAAAACAGGAGTAGCAAAGAAATAGTGCCCGATACAGACAAACCAGCTACAGCAGTAGGGAGACTCACGGTCTCTGCTATTTCTATTATCTTTCTTCTTTGAACCTTCATCCTTATTGGACTTTTTCACTGCCTCTACATAAGTTTTAGACTGAGTTCTATTGGAACTAGGATTAGAACATTTTTCTAATATAGATATTTTGATTTTTGTTTTTATTTCTGTATCCCACTTTATTAGTCATTCTACAGATATCTGATTTTTTGGACCAATCCCTTACTTTATTAACAACAATTACATTTGTGAAATTTTATGAATTCAATTTTCTGTGTGATCATAAAATGTTGCAATTCTTCAAACAATTTATCACATCCTGGTGCATTAGTTGCATCTACTATTTGAACATTTATATTAGATACTATTGTAAAGCATACTCATAATCAACAGCAGTCTTATATTTTGACTATTTCATGTAAAGGAAATAGTTAATATGTTTCTTTCCCAATATTAATTAGTAAAAGATATTACAAGCATATTTTATATTTATTATATTGAACTTTAACATGTTTTGCAATCTCTAGGGGTATTTCACCAGGATTTTGATTTACATAATGTTTTTACCTTTCATATATTTCAAGTGTGAACATATTTTATAAACTGATGTACTGGCTTCCAACATGAATAATTAAACTCTATAACATATATCAGTCAGAGAAAAGATTTAAAGCTGTCAAATGGAGTACTCTGAGAATTTTGTATGATTTATGGTTATGATTCCTTGAAGCTATAGCACTTTAGATTATGAATCACCTGTTTTTTTTATTTGCTATTTAATTTATGCAGAGCACCATTCTAATGATAATTATTAAACATTTAGGTACAGACATATTATAGAAAATTATATTAATAAATTATTATAAATGATATCTTTATCATTAAAGGATTTCCAAATATTCAGTAGTTGTATAGTTCTGTCCTTTCTATTCTTCATTGTCTAATATTAATTAACATTTATCTCTTTAATGAAGAATTTTTCATATCTTTTACACCTGAAACTGAATCTTTAACTGTAATATTATTAATAACAGTTTCAAAAAAAAGGCAAAAAAACCACAAATGTGCATAATAATGATAATACATTATTAATTTTTAAAATTTGTTTTGTAAACTTTTTGGCTGTCCACATTGGTGTTTAGGAGACAAGTTATAATATTAATTCCAGATAGAAATACAAAAAAGAAAGAAGATCAGCGCTGGCACAGGTGTTTAAATAGTATATATTGTTGTAAATAGCAAAAAATATAATATATAATGTTATTAGTAATAAAAAGCTGCTCTAACAGGAGAGAGGTGGTTGTCTAATCTCTCTAACGACAGTAATGCAAAAACCAGAAAACGAAAACCTGGAGCGCTAATTACCACTATAAAATATTGAAACCTGTGACTATAAGGAATAAATAAATTTATTTTTATTATAATAAAGTTGTTAAAACAAACAATAAAAACTTTAAATCAATAAATATGTATAATTGTGTTCAATAACTGGGGAGAGAAACTACAAACCGCAATTTCCTTGGATCATATGTACCTCAGTATAACAGACAACAAATGAATGTTGTCTATAAGCCTATAGGTGGTGAACAAAGGTGATATCACCGTTGTTAGTATATATATATTTTCAGATGATACACTTCCCCAGTGAGCATATACAGGTCAATAGATATAACAGATATAAAGTTTGTCCATATATGCTTCATTTCTGAGACTTGTCTACTAGTAAACAAATATAACACTGTCATATGTTTTCATGTCCACAAAATGCCCAATTTGTCAAGCATTACAGCAGAAAAAAGTTAGATGATAGAAGAAAAAAAGCCCATGTTATAGGACCTTTCTTTCACTAGTAATTATTCATTTTTAGCTATTTCACTACAGTGATTCTGGATTTAAAAAAACACAAGTTTGGGAAGTTTTTATTACAATTCAGGAAGATAATACTTATGTGTATCAGCTTCACATTGCTGCAATATCTGTCGAGGAAAATTAATTAATTCGTACTAGATAGTTTATATTATATCACAAATTCATCTGTAAGTATAAAAATAATAAACTCTTTAGGTACAGATACTCTGTCAAACAAAAAAAGATGACACTCTTGAGAAAGGGTAGACTGACAGATCTATACCAATACTGACATGATTTATTGCAATGACATTTGTTATCCTGTCATTTTTGCTTAGTGGAAATGAATGTTGAAAATGATGTCTTGCATTCATTTTCAGAATCCTGTGATGAGAGGTAGACATAACCAACACCACTTACTCAAGAATAAATATTTGTGTACCTTTTATTCTGTACAATTATCTTCCTTAATTGTAATCACACTGGATATTCCCAGCTGTAAAGAAAAATGATTTACAGATGCAAGTTTTAAATCCAAGGTCAGGCTTTCCATTCTCATCTATTTGTTTCACAACTACATTAACTAATGGTTTTGTTAGAAGAGATAATATAGCCATATCCATATGTTTACATCATGTTGTGAACTTTCTGCATTCGAACAGTCACAAATCATATAAATAAAACCTGAAACAAACTTGCGTGATACAATGCATATGGGAATTGTATGACTGAATAAATGCATTATCTTTTTACTCAATCAGTTATTCAGTTATTTTATATTTCATTTTATTAAGCAAGATTTTTTTTTATTTTTTTTTATATAAAATTATACAAGGATAAGATTTTGGTATTAGCACTTTGGTCATAGAAAGATTTGTTCCTACAAATGATTCTGATTAAGACTTGAATATTTTCAGAAGTACATTGTGAGCCAAATCCCTTACTCCATCTACAGGACATGCCTAAGGACAGGATGATGCTGGTGACAGAGATTGCACAGCTATATAACACCTCATTCACTTCACTATATGTATAAAAATTCTACTTATGCTTTGTGCTGACAGTCTTGGTCAGTAAACTGAATACATGTAACTTTTTTGGGAAAACATATTTAATTTAATTTAATGAAGTTTTATTTAATAGTTAATGTATTTGGGCCGTATTCACAGATGTGTGTGTTTAAAGTATGCGAATATACGCACATACGTGGCAAAGCAACATCCATGACCCTTCCCTCACACAGGCAGGTTTTAAGGCAACCTTAAGTCTACGTGTGTAGTTATGTGTGTATTTACCTTCCGTATGTGCGTACATGACAAATCGCGCCCATATTAGTCCATTTATATGTCTTCCCCCAGCCACTTTCACTAATCTACGCACATACGGAGGACCACGCCCCTCCGTACATATGTCACTAAGTCTGTTTTACAAATCCAGGCATAATGGACTTTCGTTACCTAAATCCTACGTAGCTTGCGTAAAAAAAAAAGTTACTACGCATGCGCAGTTCAAACGTACCTAAAAATACGCACATAAAAAGTAGCAAAAAAAAAAAAAGTGTGAATCCGGCCCTTTTTCACTATATATTGTAGGTTATAGATAAATAAATCTCAGATTTTGTTTATACAGAAAAGGAGGAAAAGCGGGATCTACTTGTGTGCACTCATCTCCTCCAATTCCCCCACTGAGAGAATATTTGAAATTTCCAATAATGTTTATTGGTATTAAAGTTAAAGCTTAAATATTAAAAAACGTGAATAGGGATAATGGGAAGTGAATTTAAACAAACAACCAGTTGACTGGCTCCTATCTAATAAAATCTCTGCTGTGTGCTTGTAATCAAAAACACACAATACTCAATGTAATCTGATTTTGTTTATATCAAAACTGTTTGTTATAAGTTTTTTTTATTTTTTTTAAATAACTGAAATGTTATTAAGAACAGTTGCGAAATGCAAAAAAGCACAAATGCACATAATGATAATACATTATTGAGTTTTAAAATTTGCTTTGTATACTTTTGGTTTAAACTTTTTTAAATAAAAATAATAAACTCATTGGTTGTAATTGGTAGTAGAATTCCGGAAGCTTGTTACTATACATGGATTTTCACTTTTTGATAAACCAGTTGAATTTTCTATCTATAAAGAAGAAGAATTGCTAAAAAAAAAGAGAAAACATTAGAAATAATTAATCAACAGCAATCGATTTGTCACTCTAAATCAAAGAAGAAAATCTGTGGGTTAATTTCACAACATTTTATGTCCTCTCATGAATTCATTTACTTCATACTTCATATATTCAGACAAAGTGAAAATGAAAAGGATATTTATTACATTAAAATTTGTGATCCACACAAATGGTCTGGGTCCAGACTTCTGATTAGAAACAGCATGCAACTTTTGACAGTCAGGGACTATTAGTTGCCGGTGGTTTCAAGGTTTCAAAATTGCCATACATCATCTGCAGTTTTATATTGATGTGTTAATCTGTCCATAAGTAAATTTGGTGGATTGGGCCCCTAAACTACCAGAAAAAGGGGTGAATATGTGATGGTTTCAAACCACCACCAAACATGCAGTTAAGTAAATTTAGACTTTATATCTACCTTTTTTGAAAAGGAGAAGCAGGGATAGTTTTGGTAGAAGAATATGAAGAGTGTGACCTCTAGCTAAACTAATTCTTGCACTCGACATTTCAAGAGTATTCCTTCTTAAGAATTAGCCTTTTCTTTGGAACTTAAATATAAATTTTGTCTTTTGTCTCTTATTTTTATATCTGTTTATCTGACTGGATGAAGAATCATTTATTTTATTGTCATAGGGCAGATCCAAAATGAAGAAATTCAGCTGATTTATGTATGCAAGGTATGCAAGTCAGCTGTGAATTGTTACTGTACATAAACAGTACCAATATTACTGCATCAGAACACAGCCACCCGATGCAGTGTTCCGTGTGGAATTCAGCCTCTGCCAAGGGGACTGTCCAACTCACCGTACATCCAAGATATTCATGGTGGGTAGGCATAGGTAATTAAATCTTACAGTACGGGCTTGGCTTTGCTCACATATTTACACTTGAGTATTCTGCACACATCTCTATGCACTTAGCCAAGCCCTTAATGAACAATTTAAATGGGTTGCATGTGCTGCCTTGAACCCTCATTTTATACGTAAACACTTTCGGCAGCTAATTGTCGACTGTGTATATTTTAAAATACAGCCCCATTCTGCAAATCCTGCCGCCAGACCCGGCACTTCCTGACACTGCGACGACTGGACAGCTTCGTGCAGGGGAAGGGATGCATTTTAGTAGGGTAGTCTTAGGGTTAGGCAGTGGGAAAGGGATGGATGAGAGAAGATGAGACCTATGGTTAGGCTGCAGAGAAGGGAGTCTTAGGCTTAGGCTGTGGGGAAGGGAGGGTTAGGGTAAGAATTAGGATTGGGGTTGGGGAAATAAATAGTGGCACGTAACTGTCTGCAGCGGGGCAAGAAGTTTGGGAAATGGGGTTTCTAAAATGGTCCTTTTGAAAAAGGGCCATTCTCGGGGCGACCTATACCCAATTTAAATTCCTGTGCCCACCCACCAATCTTATCTTGTATGCACTGTTAGGAGCCCATGTTCTCTGGACAACTTCAGAATTTAGCAGCTGCTTATCTTAACAATACCCCTTCAAAATCCACATAACTTTAGAACCTCAGGAGTTCTGAAAAATGTATGTTTCTATGTCTCTGAAGGAGTAGAGTTAATGAGATATAGGTGGGTAGGTACAGAGTTGAGGGAAGGAGCTAAAAGAGACACAGAGTGGAATAATTACACATTATGGGCCAGATCCAGAGCTACGCTGGGGCGCTAACCGTAATTATGGCCAGCATAGCTCTGGTGCACTACCCCTGTGACCGGCGTAATTACCCACTGTGATGCTGGCTTAAGGCCACCTTACCTTCAGCCAGCGTAACAGTTTGTAATTATGCTGGCCACAGCATCGTAAGGCTCTAACCCAGCCCTCCCTTCCAAATTTCCCTCCCTCCCTTTGCCTACCTTCCATAACTACAATGTAGCACGCCCCTTTTTTTCCCAGATTCAGGGAAGCCTGAGTCATCAATTACGCCCGCCATCAGTCCAGAGATGGATTTAAAACTCATGGGGCACTAAGCAAGATGCCAGTTTGGGGCCCCCCAAGGGATCCTGCATGTCGGAAATGACTGCTCTCGTCTGATAAGGGTGCTTAACAGTGCAGGATCCTGGGCCCCTGGGGCTTGCCAACCCCTAGGCATGTGCCTAGGTTGCCTTGTGGATAATCCGGCCCTGCATCAGTCTGGTGTATGCGCAAAATGGCAAATATGCCATTCTTATGCTTCCGCCCGCCGTAACTACGGCAGGCGGCATAGTTGTAAATCAGGCCCTGTAAGTCTATTTGTATGTAATTACATCTGCTCAATAAAAACCATAACATGAGGTATGAATAGTCTATACTATATTCTATACTTACATAAATAAAGGATCAATTTTTATTTCCCTCTTTTGGTTTTCTTATTGTCAGTGGGCATTAAATTTGTTAGCCCTTCACATGTTTTACTATATTTTAAGTGACTCTGACAAATGAGATATACAAATAAGTTTACGAATATTGGGCCTGATCACGAACTACGCCGATGCGCTGTGCATACTAAGGCACAGCATATGTGGCCGACATAATTACACACTGTTTCTCCGGCTGAAGGCAACCCTAACTTCAGCTGGCGTAACAGTGTGTAATTATGCCGGCCACAGGAGCGTAAGTGGCCAAACCCCCCCCCCCCGGCCAAACTCGCCCTCCCGCCCTCATTACCTTACCTCCCCCGCCTTCCTTGCTTAACTGTTGCGTAGTAATTACGCAACAGTTAAGCAAGTTCAATTGCGAAATAGAACTTAATTCACTACAAATTGCTTTGTAAAAAAAGGTTAACAGTATCATAAAATAAAAATAAAAATTAATAAAACAGTTTAACAGTTAACTGGTTTAATCAATATTGAATAAAGATGAGCCATTTTTGACCAGTATAATAAATATCACCTAGTGCACCACAATATTGAGTCATTTAATGTTTTATTTTATTTTCTGTAGTGCTTGGTATGTGTCCTATCTGCTATTAGACACAGTTACCAGTCTGCCATACAATATTGGTCTTAAATGTTTTATCTTTAGTATTTCTTTCATCACCACAAATGGGCATACCTGTGAGAGAAATACATATTTTGAGGGCATAAACTGAAGATTATATATTATATTTATTTATTAACAAGTTTTTATATACTGTATATATCAAATTACGCTTTACAGAGAATATTTCACATTCACATTTGTCCCTGCCCCATTGGCGCTACATTCTAAGGGCTGGATCCAGACTTAAGTAAGTGCTTGAAATTAGTTACTCCTGGGCTAAACCATGTTGATTGCAGGGGAGTCATATTTACTCTGTTGCAAACAGTATTAGAGTTGAGAGGTGATGTTTCCTATCCCAAGTCTAAATAACAGTGTGTAAAGCTGGTCAGTATCTGTGTGCAGTAAGAAATTCAAAGATATATCCCTGTATGCAAAGAATACAATTAACTTGACTCCCCCTGAA
>WWET01001242.1:52151-82094 GCA_011038615.1 Limnodynastes dumerilii
CTTGATAATAAGGCTATAATTATCAGTGAATTTTTCAAAGATTGTTTTTCCCAAGTATTCAGATTTGACTTAACAGCAGTGGTTTTATAATTCAACTGCATGAACTCTTTTTTAACCAATTCAGAAAATAAGTCCAAATAACTGCCCCTGGACTCCATGGAGTAGTACTTGGACTTTACTTTTAGACCAGAGCTATTCTCACTGGTCCCACTTAAATCTATCTCTTGATTAGAGGGCATTACTTTAGGTTTATTTTTCATAAAGTGCTTTTTTAGGGTTAGTCTTGACATATTTGGCCAAATCTATGGAGAGGTTAAAATAGTTAGGAGGACAACTCGGGGCGAAGGATAAGCCCTTTTGTAACAACCGGTAGTCACTAGTGGATACAGTCACGTCAGACAAGTTAAAGATGCCTCTATCTAAGTTGTAAGTCCCTTTTGGGCGAGACTATATATATTTACTATGGAAGAGACCATAGATATTGTCCTTTCATATGTTATATAACAATAGCAATACATGAGAATCCATTTGACAAATGTCACAAAGTTGAAAGTGGGATACTAGACAATATATGGTAACAATATATGTACCAACCAACCTCAATCTTGTGAGCTGGGATGTGGTCCAGTTTGACTAGGAATGACTGGAAATTAATGTTATTCATATTAATTATGCTTTAGGAGCAAAAATACATAAAAATTACATGATTTTTGCATTTTTTAGCTATTTAAAAAAAACAGATCCAAAACCAAAACCATTACTATTTTGGAAGTAAAATATGTGACAAGATCAGAGGAGTGTTTCCACTCAATGTTGAAAAATAAAATATATATGTAAACCTTTATGCCGATTCCACTTCTACAGACTGAAGCAATATGACATTAGCCACAAAAAAATGTTCCAGTAGTGATGGAAATAATCCAATATTCCCTTTAAGTAATAATTCAGTCCTTATATTTACTGTAGATAACTGTAGCAATATGAGACAATTGTAGACAGAGTTAAAGCATTCAAGTACCAGCCCAAATTAGATCTTTATTCATTAGTATATAAGGCAGCTGCCGCCGTACAAAAAAGTTAAACTAGTCAGTCTGGCTTACCGATCCTCAGGGTGGATAGCAAGAGGTTGCAGCAAGTTTGTAGAAGAGTGTTAATGTCTGGAGTAGACCCTGCTGGAAAACAGCTCGTGGAGGACATACACTAGCTACCCACATGTGCTGTACATCAGCGGTGGTCTTCGTTCTTAGTCTTGGGAAAATGGTCACGCTCAAGTTGTTATTAGCTCTTGCAATAATATCACCGGTTTGCTTGTATGGCCATAAGATATATTGCAGTCCGTATATTTAGATGACCATTGAATGTATTGCAGTCCGTATATAGTGATCATATGCTGGTTTGTGAGTCAGCATGTAGGTAAACGGTAACGCGTTTCATGGCGATCACCGCCGTTTCATCAGAAGTATATGAAGTTAGGTCAGAAGGGGGTCCCTTTTTAAAGAGCTCTGTTAACTTCAATTCATCACAATCCAGGTGTACAGATCAAAGGCATAGAAAATGAAAAGTTAGTTACTCTAAGATTTCATAAGAAAAAAGTTAAGCTGTGTGTTCAAAAGGTATTAAATAACCAATAATTTACTTTAGCTAATCAGTGGGTTTTGCCCTTAAATAAATAACAGCATTAACATTGAAGGAAAGATTTCATGCATGCATGAGAGTGCATGTTATTCTGCCCACATTTTTACATGTTATATGAGCTAAAATAAAGAAAAATAAAATGAAATATACAATGTATATATAAATATACAAATATAAATAAATAAAAATTAAGAAAATGAGAAATAAGAAGTGAATGAAGGGAATATCTAATACACAAATGTGCAGTATGTATCAAAATGAATAAAAAAAATATATGCATCTATTACAACAGTGTTCACTGGGCATACTACTCTTATATTGACTAAGTTAACAGATAATCAGTCATACGTTATAATTATTTTTATTTTTGTATTAATTGAACCATGCTCTATCAGTTACCTATTGCTACTGTGTCTGGTATCTTGGATCTTATTGTGTGTCACCCAAGCATATAGTTGGGATTCATTCTGGGCTTGATGGTTCAGGATACCACTGAGGGTTATCACTGGGGGGTCATGCCCTGCTATGAGCTTGCAGAAAAGCCTGTCCCCACCTCTAGGAGCACCAGTGATTACAAGGCTGTAAGACTCCTCACCCTGGTGTGCCATCCCCATAACAAGAATACTCTTCACTGTCTTGCAGTTCACTGTGTCTATGCTATCAACTTTGCACATGATCATGAACACTGGCCAGACTCACTTCTCCTGGCTTACATCCAACTTCCTTCCTTCTGCATGCAAAATACAGCCACAGATCTTACACATATGCAGTCTCTCTTGTGCTTGTGGCATCCTGGTAATTGTCATTACCTGTAGCAGCTGTATTACTTCTACTGCCATAAAGCAGGGTCCATATGTATTAATTAGGTTTTCTTGGATTGTGTGCTGAATTCCTGGATTCATATTGTTTAAGTCATATAAGTCATATCATATTTATTGAATCATGTAAATATTGAAGTATTTTGACAAATCTGTTTCAAAGCCTTAGTAGGTGCAGTGCTTTGTAATATGATTATTTGGAAGATGGTAAATCAAGAAGGTTAGTATGACATTGTAGAAAGATTTTTCTGTTAACTTGATGATCATTGACAGTGTTCTTAGTGAGCTAATATACAACTGACATTACCTTTTAATTAGTTACTCTCTTGTAAAACAGTGAATATAATTGTGACAGTGCACTGAGGCTTGTTTGTCTTGCACAGCTTGATAATAAGCTATTATCTGGGAACCAAAAGCATGATATTTACAATTGTTGTGTTGTATCATTTTCCAGTGCATTGGTAACACTCCATAGCTAGAAACAATATAGTGCATGGATAGTTTACACTTACTTTATGTGCTTCTAGTGCCAGAGTTCATTTTAATCTCTGAGCAACCCTTAACTGCACTATGGCAAGAAATAATCATCAGCTACACAAATCAACATACTTAGGGTAAGAGAATCATAGTTCCCCCAAAAGACAACTGTAAAACTATTTAAAAAAAAATCGAACACAATAATGTAGCTGTAGGTATTTTACTGAAAATGACAGGCTAGGAGAATTAGCAATGTATTTATTTTTTCCTAGATGCTTTAATTTTGTACTCTGCTGCAAAGTTGCACATAAAATACAAAACTTATAAAATTATGTCCTTAAGCTATCATTAAAATAGAATGTGGCTCGCAATACGAAAACTGATTTCCAAGATTACTTATTCCTCCAATGTAGTGGCGACATTGGTGATTTTTTGGCAGTTTCGGATCAGAGTGGAGATCGCGAGTAATAATCAAGTTTCGATTGTCCAATGGCAACAGGTAGTATCCCCTAACCCTTACCCCTGATTCTCACCCTAACCCCCATCTTTCTGTCTAACCTAACCTTTCCTCTTTTATAAGCCTAACTTTAACCCTCCATGTCCCGCAGCTTAACCCCATCCTTCCCCTTCAGCAAACTGCAGCTCGCCGAAGCCCGGTCACAGCACAGGTATTTAGTTGAAATATAGCCATTTGCCTTAGTACCCTTTACCAACAGAAATTTTCTTTATTCATTTATCCAGTGGCACACCCAGGGGGAGTTTCTAGTAGCCCAGAGATCCCCCCCACATTGAGCATTTTTAAAAACTGGAAAAATAACCCCAAAAAATGGAAAACACAAAAAAGGGGCATGGCTTTGCAGGTGCCATTAAAAAGGGGCATGGCCTTGTGGCCATGTGGGGCAGACTGACATAGAGCAGCCAGAGGAAGATAATCCATAGGTATGTAGGTAAGTATGGTGAATAGATCACAACGAATTCAGCACACCGTTTTTTCATAAGTCCTGGTCCAGTGCTTCTCATAAAATGACGCATACCTTAAAATATGTGGGGTATATTGGGAGTCTTAGAATGGCACACTATTTAAGGTACATGTGGGGTATATTGTAGATCTGTTAATGGTATATACTATTATATAAATGGGATATATAAGGGAACTGGGAATGGCATACTATATACTATGTCATTTACAAAACCTTTTGTAAACTTTGTTGCAAGCAGGACACTACTTGGCCCATAGTGGCTTCCTGTATTTGAATCCTCTCCGATAGACTGCATTCAGAAGGAGCCCCCTGGGGGTTTTGACCAGCCTAATTCATTTGGCCAGAACAATCTGTCACAATCTGGGTCAGTCTGTCTGGGACCTGTCATAAGTGACAGGTGGAACTAAGATGATACAGCGGACTGCTGGACTGAACTGGATTGGATTGGATTGCTTCAGATACATGGACTGGATAGCGGACTGCTGGACTGGACTGCTCCAGATACTTGGATTGGACAGCGGACTGTTGAACTGGATTGCTCCAGATACTTGGAATGGACAGTGGACTGCTGGTCTGGTTTGCACCAGGAGCTGGACTGTACTGGATTGCACCAGTAGCTGGACTGGATTGTACCAGGAGCTGGACCGGACTGGTTGGACCAGGAGCTGGACTGGATTGCACCAGGAGCTGGACTGGCTAGGCAGACTTGGACACCGAATAGCAGAGAGCAGTTCAGCATAGAACCAGGCACCTTGAGTAACCAAGTTGTTCTGGCACTGAGGGAATAGTGCATGTTATGACTGAAGTAGGATTCAGTACCTGGAGGACTGTAGAGGTCTCCCGCGATGCAGGTAATAGTACCTGGGAGCTTGGGTGCGTAGCGGGTGAAGACCAAGCTGGGCGCGGAGTCTAGCAGGACCGGGATCTTCGCCAGAGGCTCTAATGGTGAGGATGGACTGTCGCTGCCAGTTTACCCACAGGTCGCGGTTCCAGAGACAACACCCGGGAGAAGAAGACAGAGGAATAGAAGTGAGGAAAAGGGGAAAAGACTAGTCAGCAGAGGCTGACTAGTAACAAACAACAAGCAACCCTGAACTAAGACAAAGGACCAGAGGGGAGAGACGGGACTGAGGTCACAAACAAGACTTACTGGGGCTGTCACGCACACAATCAAGCAGCGGCTACCCCCGAAGGGGTAAACAAAGACAATCACACAGGAGAGGCTAGGTTAATACAAAGTGGGTGGAACAGTAAGGAGGGAGAGAATCAGGAACCGGAAGACAAAGGGTTAACAAGGCAAGGAACAAGGCAGGGACAAATGAGGGCACTCGAGACCGCAAAGGGAGCAAGGCTAAGAGTAAGGCCAGCAGCAAAGACAAGAGCTGAGAGACAAGGGGCACAAAGGCAGATAACAAGGGCAAAGAGAGAGCAGAGAGGAGAGCAAGAAAAGACTGGGCACGTAAAGAACGCAATAACCAGCACTGAGGTGAAGCAGTGCTGGCTATTTAAAGGGGAGCTGGCCAATCAGGCAGAAGATTGAGCCAGCTACCCTGCAAGTTAATAGGAAGACACTAATGAGCAGCTGAGCACAGGGGGAGTGAGGCGCGGGAAGCTTCCTGGTTGCCTAAGCAACCAGGAGACGCGAGCGGTGCAAGGCAGAGTGCGCCGCAGGAACAGGGGAAAGGAGCGTCCTGGCTGCTAAGCAACCAGGACGCATATGGAGGACGCATGGTCCCGGAGCGCCGGGATCAGACAGAGCGAGCCGCCGGAGGAGCGCGGCGGCTCGTGACACTTACGCTGGAATGATTTTAATTATGCGCATTTGATATTATCTGTTAATGTCCACTCCGTTTGTGAGTATAATTTATCCTTCACCTTTTTCTTTATTAAACATTACTGCACTATGATGTGGCCCTTGTTGTTCTTATATCCCTATCACCACGGATAACCACGTCTATCACGGGCCGAGGCTTGGAGCGACGATATCCGAGGAGACCATAGAGAAGAACACAAAGTGACACATCTGCCAACCAGACGCGCGCAGCAGGCACGAGGCGCGCCAACCAAAGACACAGACCCGCCAGCACAGTGGGAGAACGCGAATTGAACGAGCGAACTAAACTTCAAACGCACAGATAAGGAGCATCTGGACTTACAGACAACAAACAACTGAACAGTTATACACCACAATTGTTCATTTGTCCATTAACCTAGCTCTGTGTGTACGTATATCTGGGAACATATTTTGAGCGACATCCTGAATTACCGTATTGCCATACTTTTGTCTATTTATGTATGAATATAAATTTCAGACTACATTATTTACTTCAATCTGAACACTGTATTGCCACACCCCAAGACTTTAGAATACTAATTAGGAGAGCGCCAGGACCAACATCACCCCGGACGGGGTGAAAATTCTATCTTTGGCTATTTTAACTACGGGTGGTTAGTGGACTGACCATCAGGTCCAGGCAGCCCCTGTCAACACAGATACACCTGTATTTGGCGCCCCAAGAATTTCCTACTCTCTATTACCAATAGGACAGGGACTGATGTGAATTCCCAATGTTCTCTGTAAAGCACTGCAGACAATATGCAGCACTATATAAATAAGCGTTAACAATAATATCAATAATAATAATGATAATAAAAACTGGTGAGTGTGTGTATGTGTGTGTCACTTTACTTTATGCACCCTGATAAAAATCACTGGATAGCAATGGAAAGGTTGGTTTCTTGTTATTGCACCTAAAATATGCTATCAATAAAAATCCCTGAATGAGGGAATTTGCCATTATTTGCTAATCTTGCTGAGTGTCTTCTTTTTCCCATATACAGAAGTTCAGTTAAATGAATATACTTTATTATGTTCATAGAGAGAAAGATGAATGCTGTTCTAGGACAATAAGTGAAAATATGTACTTTAAAAAAAAAAAGAAATGTAATGTGCATATAGATTGAAATGATTATCATTACATTTTAGCATGGTCAATTTTTAAATAGGATCAGCACTTGGCAACATCTTTAGTTCTCATCTATTTGCATAGTGCTGAAATAATGCAATAAATAATCCGATATGACCTTCCTTTATGATAATAATTCTTTATGTTAATAATCCCCTGCAAATGTTCACCTCTGGTGTTAACTTTAGCCACTTTGCCATTAAAGTGCTGCTTCCAGGTGTCATGCTGTCTAACCTCTTTGCATGTTTTTTAAGTCTCTTATGTTATCTGTACAAGGTTGCCAAATAATTTTGATGACTAAGCCATCAGAGGTGGTAATGAGAAGATATCTTTCGGAAATTGGAGGAGATGAATTAGTGTAATCATTCAGTGTGCCAGGAATCAGGAATATCATTAAAATATTCTTAGCCCACCATTCTTCCCCAGCAGTTACAAATATAGAACATGTAGAAGATGATTTAATCTTCTAAAATTCACATAGTTAACTGCAGAACTATTGCAGACCTAAACTTATATTTAGGGCCCTAACTGTGTAAGCGCGCCAGCTTTCCCTCATCTAAATGCCTCCCCACTCCCATTTCAATGCAAATCTTTAGGTCCGTATATCTCCGCCGCACTTAGGGTCGCATTAGTCTCCACCCGATTCACAAGTCCGACCTTAAGGCATTTCCAACCTTAACTTTAACGTACATGGCGTTGCACTATTACTACGCATGCGCAGTTGATGCAAAATCGATCCGACCCTAAATATACGCACGGAACTATTGTTAGTTCCGGATCTCTGAATCATTGATGAAGTAGGACTCCTTTCCCAAAAGGTTTAGCTGCATTTTTATATTACTTCAAAATAATTACTTTGTATGCACTTCTAAAATAAATGTTTTAAGTATTGCTCTAGCTTGCTTTTGTAAAATGGTAGCTTTTCATGAACCTCAGTATCAATACTCGGTAGAAGCAGATACAATTCAGAATCATCTGTATAAAAGTTGTTACTTCCAGTATTTTATGGGGCTTATCCAGGTTTTGGTCACAATGGGCCTCATTCACACTTAAGAAAGCATTGGGTTCTTAAATACACACGACTAGTAGCAAGGCAACTCCCTCGGCACGCCCCCAGTTTTCAGGTTCATAAGCAACTTATGAATGCCATAGGGCTACCTTATCTTTAGGTTCTTAGTTACGTGCATGGGGGGGCTAATTAAGAACGTTACTGCGTAACCACACCAAGATTTGCTCATTTAAATGCCTCCCTTGACCCAATCTTCTTATCTTCTGAAGTAATTTTTCCCAGAACGCCCCTTCCTTCTTAAGTCACTACGAACCTTGCAGCACTAGGTTCGTAGAGGTGATTCACAGCAGTCCTGTTCCTAAGTCCAATGTAGATTGCATATATAAATTACTACGCATGCGCAGTATATCCCTTCCTAAATATACGTACTGTACCTAAAAACCTGCAGTGTGAATCAGGTCCAAACTAACAGATATTGGACAGGGGCAGGGGCCTTGAGGACAAAAATCAGCACCAATCACCCAAACAATAAATAAATCTGTTTCTCTGGAAGAAGTGTTCAAGTTGCTTCAGACCCAGAAACCAGTCATGGCTTTGGGTTTGGATAGCTACCTCATGTGATATGTGATATATCGCCAACAATATCTCCATCACTACGAATTTCACATGTATTATGCATTATACACACCTCAGTCCTACACCCACTTCTTCTACAGCAATAAAATTGGATTGTGCATCCCAGGACTCAGCAACACAGCCACAAGCAGGGCCGGATTGAGGGCCTGGAGATCTGCAGTGTATGTGGAGGCCGATTTTCAGATAAAGATCTGGGACTGTAGTCCTATTAGCCCCATTGCTAATCTGGCCCTGGCCACCAGCACATACATCGGAATACTCAACATGCAACCACCCCCAACAGTAGCATGAGGGTGACCTATATCTTATACATCTTTATCCCCCACCTCTCCAGAACCAACCTCCAGGCAGGATAGCCACATGAAAATATATCCAATAGTATCCAATATAAAATAAAACCTAAATCCAAATAAAAAAAATAAAAAAAATTGGCTAATTTTAAGAAGCAAATGTTAAATAACATTAAATAAAAATGTTTTCCCATGTAACATTTTTCAGATTTAATTCACTTTTTTGTACATTCACAGCAACTATGGTACATACAAGTGAAATATCTATTCACCAAATGTTGCTTTTCCACCATGTCCTCCCATTCCTCTGCCTAGCGAACAGCTGTAAGTCCTCATTAAAGACCACCCCATTCCTGATTATGACTACTGTGAAAGATTGAAGAACAAACAACAATTTTGCATACAACCTCCAGTGCACACATGAGGGCACCACCAGAGAGAAAATGTATTTAGGGCATACCAAAGGTGCATTTGATGATCTACCTAGTAGAGGTATCCGTTATTTTATACAATTTGTTGTATGTAAAGTAGTAGAGAGGATCCAAGGGTGGCAGGGATAAGCAGAATCCCGTATAGAAATCTAAAATATATTCCACACATGTCATTCCAAAAGCCACACATTCTTACCTTATCCCTATGCTTATATTTATGATTCATTACAAAATAATCATAGGCAGTACCAGGAAATTTGGTACAAATACTCTTAATCAGTAATGAAGTATCAAACCTAAACATTGATGGAATGAAAATGCTTTTAGTGACTACAAATTAATTAATTTACTCCTGATGGTATCAGTTTTACAGGGGTTCCATCAATATCAACTTAAAACCAATATCTGTAAAAAAAAATACAGAGAACAGAGAAAAGATTGTTAATACACGCAATAATATGTGTGTGCACTATTACAAACAATCATAGAGATACATATGTGGTGCACCTGGGAGGTGAATAACAGGGTACACCTTCCTTTAAATGTTGCAATGATGCTACCCTAACGTCATCCCAAGAGCATGCAAGATACATTTGACTCAAGCTTATTTTAAAAACACAGGCTAGCGAGTGGGAACGTTGCTAGGCAACTATCAGCTGGTAGCTGTGAACTGAAGAGCCCGAGGGAAGCACGAGGGGTTATCTCTAGAAGTTTCTGGGGGGAAAAGCTTGAGGGGATTTGAATGGTTGAGGCTCAGAGTGGCACAGGAGTTATGAGACATTGGAGTGCGCTTGGTAGAGGTCTGAGGTGACTGGATTAAAACGGAGAAGGGAATTGGAAGTGAAGAAAATATTGATATTGGAATCCCGAAAGGTTGAGAGTGAGGCAGAGAACAGAATCGGAAGCAATGTGGAGTGTTTTTGGAGGTGATTGAAGGTGACAGTAGCAGGACGGAGCAGAGAACCAGTGGTAGTGAGCTGTGATATCAGGGGTGATCGGAATGAGTCAGAGGAGAGAGTTGGCAGTGAGGGAAAGTGTTGCTGGAGGATATCGGAGGTGACGGGGGAGAATCAGAGGGGAGAGTCGGCAGCGAGGAAGGTGTTTCTGGAGGATATCAGAGGTGATGGGAGTGAATCGGAGAGGAGAGTCGGCAGCGAGGAAGGAATTGCTGGAGGATATCGGACGGGAGTGAGTCGGTGGTGGAGAGTAGTGTTACGGGAGAGGATCAGAGGAGAGAGCTGGTGACGGTGTGGAGAGACACTGTTATTGAGCTGAGGGGTACTAACAAGGTGGAGTATTTATTTATAGTATGTTTGATTTAAATATTGTTAATGTTTATCACTAACAGGAAATTACCGATTATGAATGTATCGTCGCTATGGATGATTATCCATACACAGCAACAAACCAGAAGTGTTTCATTTCTTCATTATGCCCTTATAATTTTAATAATGGAAAACATTAATTTGTTCATTGTGTTACTCAAATTTGTGTATATATATATTATATAATATAGCGATGGTGTGTTGCACTCCTCTTCAATGGGTAAAGTGCGCCCGTGCCTTGGCTGGATTAATAGTCCATAGTATATACCAAGCAATGCCCGGCACTGGGCGTCTGTAAATCAAGAAAACTCACGGAGTCAGCTAAGTAGTGTTGTCCGACGTTTCAGGACCTTTTTAATGCGGTCCTTTCTTCAGGGAAAGTGGTTACAGAATAAAGTGCCAAGTGCAAGCTTATAAACCTTTCTGTGAAGGATGATTACCGCCCGCCCACGTGCATCCGAGGCTACAGCGTCCCTAGCAACCATAGATAGGTGCCCAGCCATCAGTACGTGACCGAAGACTGCGCGTCCCTGGCAACACAGGGCGCCCAAACATCACGGACACAACGCGACGGAAAGGATGGGAACCTGGGGTAGTGTAAACATTGTATGTGACATACTGTTAATAAATCTAAGACACAGTATCTAATAAATAAAACATCTGCAAATACACATCAACTATCTTTGCTAAAACAAACATCAACATATCATCTAAAACGACGTGCAAAAACATGTGTAATACTAAGGCACCGCATATACTCATATCGAATGGTGCAAATGATGTGATTGGTGTGTATATCTAAAAGGAGTAAAAAGAGGGATGCATATATTAGAAAAAATCAAGTGTGTCAAAACAGTGAGCCTAGTGAGAGCTGGTGCTGCAGTGCATGTGCAAAGCATAACCAGAACGGTGTGATCATATATCAAAAAACCTGTATAAAATTACAATGTGTTACTAAAAACATCAGGACCATAAGGTAAGGGTACAGGGTATATAGCACATGATGATGGAGTATCCCAAAATTAACTCCATACTGATGTGGCAAATAAATCCATAGTTACAGATAGAATGAGAACAGCCACCAAACAGGCAAAAGCATAATATAGTAGAGGGTATAGGAGGAAAAAAAATTGATACCCATCATCTCGCATTCGTATAGAAAACATAGTTACTATAGGATATGGCGACCAAGAGGTCGCCTATACAGTGTGATTATATAGAACCAACAGTCCATGAAACTAAACTACAACAATGAAGCTTAGGATGTGAGATCATGTCAATGGTATATCTCAGTCCTTCGAAAATGTCCATTGTAGACAGCAGACCATCCTAGACCACTAAAAAGAACATCGGAAAAACAGCTCAGAGTGATGTAAACAGTATATCGGTCAAACACATTGAATAGACAATAAAAATGTCCATGTTGCCTGTGTGAAAACAATAAACATAATAATGTCACACATGTGTAATACTGTCACACATATAAAAGCATATTAGGTTATCAAAGGATCAATCCTGTTATGAGAAGCATACTAAATTTAAGTGGTCATTAAGTCCATGCGGGACCATGGTATTCAGCCGCATGATCCACTTGCTTTCTTTTTGTAATAAAAGTTTGCCTCTGTCCCCCCCTCGGATCAGAGGGGGTACCATATCAATAATTCGATGTCGGAGGGTCGCTAGCGAATGTCCATTTTCAAGAAAATGTCTATATATATAGAATAAATGAATGTAGAATGAATGTCACTATGATGCTCCCTATATTGGGTGATAGGGCCGGATTCAGACCTACAGGCACCTTACAGGCGCTTGAGGTCATTACGGTCATCCTTATAGTAGGGAGTGCATGCCCCGTGCACTCCCCACTGTCGGAAGGAAATCTAGATACTTATGTGACCAGATTCCTTACTTAACTTTTATGATCACGTATGCGGCCTTACAGTAATTCCCCTGTTGGCCATTACCTAGGATCGGCCTCATAGTTCCCAATCCTTACTTACTTACGTGATCCAATCAGTTTTCTACATAAATCAAATTTCACTGTGTTAAATATCTAGATAAAAAGTGTTCCCTTTTGCCCAAGGCACCAAAATGTCTAATTACAGCCCTGTCACTAAATACTTTTACTTGCAGGAGGCACAATAAGTGGCCCTGTTGCCAGAGCAGCCCAAAACTTATGCTAAAAAATATTGAATACAATAGTGGACTGATAAATGTATCCCTTGCTTCTCTTGTTTCTAATATAATATTTCCTATATAAATGTATTCCTTAAAAGTATTTTTCCTTAACACTTGTAAAATAGAGAAAATAATTCTAGGTCTGTGTGATCAAGATACACATGCATGAATATTTCATTCTTTGTCCCAGGGCTTTAACTCTGTGAACTATTTTATATTTCATATTAACTTTTGCTGTGTTCTTGCCAAGCTCTCAATATCACATATTGGTATACAGCACCTTAGGTGTTTTAATCTTGCACTAGGAGCTGTCAGAATTTAGAATATAGAAAAACAGACAAAAGCTCAAGAGGCTGTCTGTGAATAGAAAAAGAGCAGAGATTGCCAGTCAGGATTTCATACTGGGAACAAAAGCTTTAATGAACATTGTCTGAATTAATTGAGAAATGGAGTAATGCATCTGTGTTTTGTTGGGGACACATTCTCCGCACTGAAAATTATATTTTCGAAATATCAACAGTCAAAAGCTCATTTTCTGCTGTCTCTGTTTTGAAAATATCTCTAATTAAAAGGTTTGCTTAATGAATTGGTAATTATGCAGAATTTATTATTCTGTATACTTACCCATTCATTGGCTTTCTGAAACCCGACAGAACTCCCGCCACAGACTCGCTGCTCCATACAAGAGGTTAGTGTACAAGGGGAGACTTAAGGTAAGGCTGCAGGAAGGGGAGTCTTAGGGTTAGGCTGCAGGTAGGAAAGTCTTAGGGTTAGGCTGCAGTGAAGGGAGTCTTAGGGTTAGGCTGGGGGAGTGGAGTCTTAGGGTCAGGCTGCGTGGAAGGGAGTCTTACTGGCAGGCTGCAGGGGAAAGCGGTCTTAGGGTAAGGCTGTGGGGAAGAGAGTGTTAGGGTAATGGAAGGGGAGGGTTAGGGTGAGGATTAGGATAAGGATTGGGGTTAGATAAATACTTAAAACGACAAAAGTGCACTCTAAGGTTCACTAGGTTGGTTGCTCTGGAAAGTTAGCAGCTTAATGGGGTAGAGAGGAGTTTTACCTGCTCCTCTATGCAGATAAAAACAACCAAGAATTTACAATAGGGATAACCCCAGCGCTCTGGTTGTTAGATAAAAAAACGACAAAAGTGCACTCTAAGGTTCACTAGGTTGGTTGCTCTGGAAAGTTAGCAGCTTAATGGGGTAGAGAGGAGTTTTACCTGCTCCTCTATGCAGATAAAAACAAAACAACATTTCCAATAGGGATAACCCCAGCGCTTTGGAATGTAAAAATAATTCACCTATGTGAATATGTATATGTTTTCACATAGGTGAATTATTTTTACATTCCAAAGCGCTGGGGTTATCCCTATTGGGAATTCTTGGTTAGATAAATACTTACCACTTGCCACTGCGGATTCGTGCTGGGGATGTTCGATTGCTTGTCCTAGGCGGGACAGGAGCAGTCAATTTCAGAGCCAGTTTGAAATTGGCTGGTAGAAAAGCAGGTCTGTGTTGTATGCTCACAAATTTTATTTACTGTAAGTAACTATAGCAAAATTACTAAAAAAAATATTTATATGCATGGCAAGAATAGTAACGTGATTTACAAATGGCAGCTAACGTAACATATATCACACTCACGGATTTAAATTTGCACATCAAATCAACATTGTTCTTGGTAATTACTATGATTTTCCAGTAGTATGAATAAGTAGCTATCCCGCAGATATATATCCTGATTAGTTGGAGGAAGAACAAATAAGTGAAAAGGGTGTTTAAATGCCCTACATTTAGCTTTGTGTAATATGGCTGTATACTCAGTAAAGGTACATATATTTGATATTCTATGGGTAAAACTCAATTTCTCTTTCCTTCTAGTTTTTTATACACACAAAATGGAAGTTGCTTTCATTGATAGAGTTAGGATCACCATATGTAGAAAGGCCTTGACGGTAGCTGGTGGCTTATCATATATTTGCACAAATATGTGTAACTGACATTTCTGCGTTTTATTTTATAGAAAGAACGGTATAGTCTGTTACTGGTTAATGGCAGTGTTGCTGGGGCATTTCATTTCCTTTGTTTCTGGGGCTAGCAGATTACCTCTGCCTTTCATGCACCTGTTTGCATTAACCTATAAATTGACTGAGCAACTTCCATTTTGTGTGTATACTGTTTGTGGGCTTGTCTGGGAGCACCAGCTGAGAGGGGGTGTTGTTCCACAGCAGCTATTTTTGCTTTAAGGGATATCTCCTGAGGTAAGTTTGGCTCTCAATTTAAAAACATATATATATGACCCAACATTGGGACTCTCATTGTTATATATTTGCGCAAATATGTGTAATGGACATTTCTGCTTTTTATTTTACAGATAGAAAGGTATAGTCTGTTACTGGTTAATGGCAGTGTTGCTGGGGCATTTTCTTACCTTTGCTTCTAGTTTTTTACCTTGAGGCACATAAATATAATTGGTTCAATAATTCACAAAGATATCTAAAAGTGCATGTCAGGAGGGCAGGAGGGTGGTCAAATAACACAAAAACTTCTCTAATTATCCTTTCCTGACACCAGCAAGCAAAGAGAAAGGCCTGTCGTGCTACAGCTCCCTAATTAACCTACATAGGGCTCCATTTACTATTTAAGTGAGCGTACATTTCCAAGTGCACGCTTGCTGCAACTCTCAGAGAGCATTTCTTACCTGTCCGGCGAGGTCCCACGATGAAGTCCGAAGCCGGCGCCGGGACAGGTAAGAAATCTGTTTATTTTGTATCGTTTTTTAAAATTATTATTATATTAAAGTATTTTTATTAAAAATTTATTAATTATATGTGGAAAAAATGTTTTTTTATATTTTTTTTATTTTTTGTACATTTTCATTTGTGTTTTGTATTACAGCGGTCTCCTGATATATACCCCCCTTTTCCTCCCCCTAATAACAGCTAATAGGGGGGGAAGGGGGATATATAGGGGGACTGCTGTAATACCTACCCTAACACCATCTTCAGATAACTTTATTTAATGTATCGGCACGGATTGTTAAAATCCGCGCCAACACTTTGTAAATATAACGATCAGCCAGCCTGCATTCATTAGAGTTGGTCAATGATCCTGAGTGGTGATTGGTTTCCATGGCGATCATAGCTTTGTAAATGGTGCACACATTGTTTAAGGAGATAAAGGCCGTTTTCAGGTGTAAAATTGTATTTATCTCCTGTAAACAATATAGTAAATGGAGCCCATCATTTCTTATTCTACCCTATCTTCTCTATCCCTCCTATTCCTCAATCCTACCCACAAACTACCACAGATGATATGGACTGATAAGGTTAAAAATCCAATCTTCTCTGTTTTAGTGCGTAATGAGTTCACTTTTGCACTCTGCCCACATTGCTGCACGCCAATGCTTTGACGTAAATAGTGCCGTCTGCTTTCGACTCTGGATCGAATGCACTTGTTTGTGTACTGTAAACCACCCACCGGGGCACGGAGTCTAACTGGGGCCTGGTCTTCACTAGAACCTCTGATGGTGAGGTTAGGCTTGGCTCTAGAACAACCAGCAGGTCGCGCCCCCCCCCGGTGACAGCCCCTATGCATGCGTGTATGCGGTAAGGACAGGGCAAGGGACCCAGTGAGAGATAGGAAAACACCACAACCAACAGTGAACGAACAGAGGGCTAGCACTCACTGATGCACTCCACAAACAAACTAGGATGGGAGGGAGTGACAATGGAGATACCGAGGAAGTAACACGATCTCAGCAAGACAAGGAACACAGACAGGGAAGGGGTAACAAAGGAGTACAAAGGGTTAATGAGGAAGGGTCACTCAAAGATTGAGGCTGACAGGAACTGGAAAGGCACACAAACCAAACAGCTAGCAGCAGGGTAGCAGAACACTATAACCGACAGGAGCAGCATGTCACTGCCGGCCTATTTACAGGGAAGCTGCCCTCCATGTAAGGAATGCACCCTGTAAGAAATGCACTTACTACAGTAAGGGAGCCCCGGCAACCGGAAAAGCCAGAACTCGCTACACACACACACACACAACTGGCAGCCAGTGGCTCACAGGAGAATCCTGGTTGCTTAGTAACTAGGACACTCCATTTACACTGTGGGAGTCCTGGCGATCGAAAGAGTCGGGACAAGCTGCGCGCCGTCGAGCTGAGCACCTGTGACAGGTACGTTCTTGCTGTGCATTGACTATGTACCTCCTCCTCTTCCCTTTCGCGACACGCCCTTAATTTCTGAGCATGCTCTTTGTAATTCACACTAAGGGGGTGATTCAGAGATGCGATTGCGAAAAGATCGCAAATATACGCACCTTAGTTAAGATCTTAACAGGTTACAACCCACTGCATAAACAGTAGCTTCCATTGCAAACAGCGGCGGATCTTAAAGTTAGACCACCATTGACTAACCTTAACTCTACGCTGTCATTTGAGATCTTAAGGGAAGTAGTAGCGTTTATTTGCGATCCTAAGTGTCTGCCCACGCCCACTTTCCCTCATCAAACTGCCTTCCCCCGCCCATTTTCATGCAAATCCTTCAGATCTTAAACTTTCGTAGCACTAAAGATCTTAAGTGCTTGCGATCGATTCAAAGTTACGATCTTAGCGAATTTACGCTCCTAACCTCTACGTAGACGGCGTTGCACTATTACTACGCATGCGCAGTTATGCAAATTTTTTAAGATCCTAAATATAGGCACCTAAGTTGCGTGAAAATCGTATCTCTGAATCAGCCCCTAAGATACATAAGTTAGTGGGCATACTCACCTCTGGATTGGTCCCACTAATAACTGGCTCAGCTGAACTATGTACATCAGTGCAGGGTAAGATTCACATCCAGGGTGCTTATATCATTCTCACCTTTGTCACACAGCAGTCTTCCTGAAGGTATGGTCCCTGCTGTTAATGACCTGTCAATCAGTAAAAGAGGGACTTTATAGTGACTATATATATGACATGTCTGTGATTTACATGTTTGATACTAGAATAATACCTCCTAATTAAATCTGTAATATGGTAACGAAGAATCATAGATTTACATGCAATAAAAAGTTATTAGTAACATTTATTTGGATTTTAATGCTTCATTCCTTTGTTATGAGGCTTCAGATTAAGGATTGATACAACCGTTCTTGGTGTTAAAACTGATGCGGGGGAGACCGAAAATCAGGCTAGCAGTTCCAGTGTGGAACACGTGGAGCGGAAGTAAAGGGCTGTCACGTTGGTGTAGGACGCTGAAGTAGTAATCTATAAGTACAGGCAAAGAGTAGAGAGAGACTGAAAGCCTCATGGGGATAAGACCTGGGCTTTAGAAGCTGTAGACTGCCACATAGTTCCCCATAATTATGTATTTATTTTTAAAATCCCATTGATCAGAAGTTTTCTTTACATGAGTCCCGCTGTATTATGCTGTTAGGCTAGAAAAGGGATGAGCAGCTGCACATGGTGCGGCCATGTCATCATCCCAAGGGCTGCACATCTACTTAAGTTTTTTTTTTCCTATACATTCAAGACCGTACAAAATTAAGAGAACCTTATGGAATAATAAATTATCAGGCATTAAACATGTATTCTGTTAGATCCCAATGTTCTTAATGATCTGGCCAAATCAAAATATAAATAGAATGTTTTATATTTAAATTTAAATCCAAGTGGGTTAAGTGAAATAGCCCTTTCATAATTTCATTCATACCATATAATATATTTATTGGACATGTCTCTTCTTCCACTTTAGTGAATGAGATTGCAGAATTAAAAGTAACTGCAAAATAAAGATTCATATGTGACCCTGGACAAACAATAAATGTTGCATGCATACAAAATACTGACTGATTTTGCTTATAGCACATACATATTAAGCAATTTGTTTTTCAAACTTATATTTGAGCTACAAAAAAAAATCACTTCAATACATTTTTTGCTTTTTCTTCTTTTTTGTTTTTATAAAATCTACAGTTCAAAATGTTTTTGTGCAGCTTCTAAGTGTAACTTACACCAGTACATACCAATTTAAAAAAAACAACTCCTTAACATTTCAACTTTCATTAAAGAATAAGGGGCTGATTCAGATATGCGATTGCGAAAAGATCGCAAATATACGCATCTAAGGTTAAGATCTTAGCAGGTTCCAGCCCACTGCATAAAGAGTCACTCCCCTTGCAAACAGCGGTGGATCTTAAACTTAGACCACCATTGACTAGCCCTAACTCTGCGCTGGCAGTTGAGATCTTAAATGACGTAGTAGCGTATATTTAAGATCCCAAGTGTCAGCCCGCGCCCACTTTCCCTCATTTCCCTGCCTCCCCCCGCCCATTTCCATGCAAATCCTTAAGATCTTAAAGATTCGCAGCACTTAAGATCTTAAGTGCTTGCGATCGATTCACACTTACGATCTTACCGAATTTACGCTCCTAACTGCTACGTACATGGCGTTGCACTATTACTACGCATGCGCAGTTTTGCAAATTTTCTAAGATCCTAAATATACGCACCTAAGTGCCGTGGAAATCGTATCTCTGAATCAGGCCCAAAGATTCTACTTAAGAGTGATTGGTGATATTAAATTATATAAAAAAAATTTTTTTTAAATGATGTTGGGGGAGAGCACACTATTTACATAGTATGGAAGGGTAGATATAGTGCCATATATTAAACTTAAAGCACTACTGTGTGGCATAATATAACAATATGGTGCACAGTGTGTTTGTGTATGTATATTGATTTTCTAAGATTTCTTATAATTTATGATAATAATATGAAAAACACTCTTCTCAAATCCTGAATTTGCCTCTGTTAGTAGTCCCTAAACCATAGATGAAAAAAGATTGCAGTCTCTGCAGGATCATCAAACTGTCTGTAGTTCATAGAATGCATCACAGACCAAGATGTAACTCAATGGTTAATTGTACCGTATATAGTTTCAACTTGCAGGAATGAGCGCTGTTGTCTTTGCCCACCTCCACAGTATGATGGTCAACGGTGTGAGATAAGTAACTAATAGTGAGGGTATTATTTATTAAATGCTGGTGGATTAAAAAACAAAGATTGGATACTCACAAAATAGAGTGACAGACTAGGGCTAGCACTACACTACATTATTCCTGGGAACGGAGCCATTCAAACACCGCCTGAGCCCGAAAAAGGAATACAGAGTAAAGACAAATTAACAAGCAAAGATTCACTAGGCCTTATAAAGGATTCTTCTCTTCACGCTGCTTCCGGACACATCCATAGCTCCTTTGATTAAAGAAACTTCCATACTGAACGACAGAGTGAGTACAGGGACTAATTCCTGTATAGTTTACTTGGTTTCCATAGCAACCTTTGTATGCCAGAGCAACTTTGCAATGGGAAAAAGAAAGACCTTGATTACTGCTACTTATTTCACACCTTTGATCGGCATTATACTGTGGAGGTGGGCAAAGACAACAGCGCTCACTCCTGCAAGTTGAAACTATATACGGTACAATTAACCACTGAGTTACATCTTGGAATGTGATACATTGTATCTGCATGAACCTTTTACTGACATTGCAATATCGATAGGAGAAAGATAATCTCCATATGTGGTTTGATTTAGACACATCTTAGATTCTTGCAGGAATTATTTGTGTGGGTCCAGTTGATGTGTGCTAAGGATCCGATTCTTGTTAATAGTGTCAATAACTTCTCGAGGTGTCTTGCTTTTGCGCAAATGATCCCTTTGGCACCAGATCTAATTTCAGATCGCTGCTCCCCTTTGAATACTGACAGGTCTTTGTCCGGTCACTCTGGGTTCTATAAGGCAAATCAATAAAGGGTGCGCTCCATAGTACAGTAGGTTAAAGACTTTTTATTTAAAACACACAAAGTTTCTTCATACATTCAGCGTGCCATAAAATACTCTCAAATCCAAGAGTAGGAGAACAAGCACATGTTACAGACACAAGCATGAAGACTCGTTACCGGCACCCGGCTTGAATGGAATGTCTTATGCCGCCTTATTGATCAGCTGTCTCTCAGGCAGAATCCTCTACGCAGGGTATAAATATAATAATTGAAATAAACCAGTGTAATTAAATTACTAATGACCCTAAACGTATTTTGTGCATAAACTACTCAAATACTTACGAGAATATAAAATTGATTTACAAACCTCCAAAAAATGTACATCAGTTTTACTACAATGCAGACACAACCTGATATAATTGATAAATCTGAACTATCCACAATAGAATATTCTAATAATAAATAAAATAATTTCAATGAAAGTCCAAATGCCCAATGAGTAAATATATAATTTAAAAAGTCTCTAATGGCAGGCAGCTGTGAGAGGTTAAATAGTAGGTGTAGTCTTCCTTCAATAAAATCTTTTCATGTCACCTCAAGACACAGAAAAAATATTTAATGCAGTATGTTCAAACAATACACTAATTTATTCATACATAGTAAAACAACTGAGGAACACAATACACATAAAATCAAGGTCCCGCTGTTAGCCCTCCCTGCGTACCAGAATTCAGTGGTTAAGCTCAATGTATCTCAGTCTTTTCCTGTGATGAAAATGGCCCGGGTTTTGAAATCCTCACTGGAGGCTTGTAACCAATTTCAGTCCGACAGCGGTGTGGGTGTTTCAACACGTTCCACTCTACCTCTGACGTGTTTTGGGCCAGATGTGGAATTGTGGAATTTGCAAGATCTGTGCTTAGCCACAATTATTTGACTTTTGAGGAAAAAAATTTCCTACAGATAAGGGGGACAGCGATGGGGACGATCTTTGCTCCCAGCTTTGCCAATGTATATATGGGAAGCGGGGAGAAAATTAACATCTACGATCATCTCCATCTGCTCCCCATAAAGTTTTTTAAGAGATATATCGATGATCTCATTTTAGTTTGGGCTGATTCCGCTATAAAATTTTAAGCGTTTGTATACCAACTAAATGTAAATGTTTTCAGATTAGCCTTCACCTCTAAATTTTGGGGGGACACCATTGAATATCTTGACCTTTTCTTAGAGGCTTTTAAAAAAAATTTGGGGGTAAACGGAGATACCTCAAAAGACAGCGCTAAAATCAATTGAAAAGAGAGAGAACGATATATTTAAGTGAGCAGCTGGTAGGTTTGAGGTTACAAGTATCCTCAATTTAGTAAAAAGAAAGAGAGATGGTGGATATAAATAAATAAATAAATTATATCCGTTACCAGCGCTGAACTTAGGGTAATTATGTTGCTAATTATTAGCTATAAAATCAAATTAAACAGGATGGCTGAAAATAGAAATTGATGGATATAAAATACAATTTATTATCACAAATTTTAAAAAGATAATGATCCTAATCAGAAAATATGGATGTTGAACAGTAAATAAACAGATATAAAAATAAATATAAAATAACAGTAAAAATATGCAACATCAAAAATTGGGAAATATTTGGAAGAAACTTAGAAAAAATAAATAAATAAACCAATAAACAATGTAAATAAAAGAGGTTTGTGCAAAGTCAAAATTTTATATATTATTCTGACATCCTCTGATGTCTTTGTAATGCAATGAAAAAGCCTCTTATGAAGTAGAAAGTGATGAGCACTAATGAAAGTTTTTATATCCAATGCTGGAAGGACTGGTACAAACAGCGCTGTTTAAAATCTAATTCAATGACATGAAAAGCCAAGTTTCAGTATAATTACCGCTCCAGAGTTCTGTTAGTCGTATGTTTAGAGCTGTGTCTCAGGGCAGTCCCGGTCAACGCTGCCTCCCTCCACGGGGAGCAGCGGTCCTGGGTCTGTTTTGGAGATAACGATGTGATGCTTCGGCTTCAGTCTCCCGGTACGGATGCTGGCCCAGTATTGCCTCCTTACTCACAGTAATTGAGCACCTAGCTACACACAGGTTAGAAACCTGTCGTTATTGGAATGGTCAAATCCCTTTCATGACATCACTTCAAAGAGTCCGCTCATTCTTACCAACTATTCACACGTGCACCACGCTTGGAACCGCATCCGTACCGGGAGACTGAAGCCGAAGCATCACATCGTTCTCTCCAAAACAGACCCAGGACCGCTGCTCCATATTTTCTGATTAGGATCAATATCTTTTTAAAATTTGTGATAATAAATTGTATTTTATATCCATCAATTTCTATTTTCAGCCATCCTGTTTAATTTGATTTTATAGCTAATAATTAGCAACATAATTACCCTAAGTTCAGCGCTGGTAACGGATATAATTTATTTATTTATTTATATCCAACATCCCTCTTTCTTTTCTTACAAGCACCTGATAATATTGCGGACCCTATTGTAACATCAACATATACAAAGCAAGTTGAGTTAACAGTTTTTTGAATTATAATAGTAATTTTAGTAAATGGAAGTGTAATATACCATACTCGCAGTTTACGAGACTCCGAACAAATTGTTCAAATTTGGAAATCTTTGATGTTCAAGCATCTGATTTAGCTGTAAAATTTAAGGAATGTAAATACCCATTCCCATAGTCTAAACAAGGCAAGACAATTAGATCTAAAAAGACAAAAAGATCTACTCTATTATAATATAAACAAAAAAAAAACAATATGGCACATGAAAATTATATTGGGCCTTTTGTCTCAAAATATTCTAAAAATGGGGGTTGTATTAGACAAATTTTAAATAAACATTGGTCTGTACTCAAACTTGACCCAATTTTGGGTGAACAACTTCCACCTAAGCCATGGGTGATGTTTAAAAAAGGCAAAAAATGTAAAATCTTTTTTTATCTCCAACATGAACATGAAAGAACCTTTTGTTAAATCCTGTGGGTATTACCCATGTGGAAACTGTAAGATATGTAAATTCGCTCACCATGAGAGAAAAACATTCACAAATTCAACAAATGATAAGAGTTATAACATCAAAACTTTTGTTAATTGTAACACAACACATGTGGTATATATGTTGGAGTGTGGCTGTGGATATAAATATATTGGCACCAAAAAAAACAAACAAAAGTGCCCTCAAAATCAGGGGACTTGAACATCAACGTAACATTCGAAATAGCATTAACAACCACAGTGTTCCACGCAACTTTTTAAAAGTTCATCAGTCCAGAGTAGACAGTTTGAAAATAAAACCTATTTAATGGGTGGATAAGGATAAAAGAGGGGGCGATAGGTTGAAGAAGTTGGCTCAAAAAGAAAAATTCCGGATAATAACTCTTAATGCATTATCCCCTGTGGGATTGAAGGAGGGATTTGACGTGACCGCTTTTCTCTGATTATTGTTTACTAACGACTCCTCTTTCCATATATCTCTAATTCTTAATACTATTTGGTGATCTCTATGTATAGTTCGGATTGTTGTACATTTAATCCTGTTGTAAAACAAGTAACTTTTCCTCCTTCCCTATTTAAGGATCAAGGAGTATGTCCCTTTAAATATTCTCCTGAAAAATTTCTAAATTAAAATTAAACACAACCAGTCGTTGTTGAAAGTTTCCAGTTCTGAGGGTTACATTGCATGTTTATTGTTTTTTGTCCACTGCATTGGTCCTGTACTATTCCTGCATATTGATGCATATTGATAAATACAGTTATTTGTTAATCTGGTGCGTATTCAACATTGAGCACTGAGCGCTTGAGATTTCACAGCGGGCGCTTAATTAATGATTGAGATGCATATAAATATATCACATGGGTTCTCTATGAACACTACAAACATAGAATGGAAGTTTCTCAATCAATTTATAGGTAAATGAACACGTCTCCTGATGAAGTCCCATGGGGATGAAACACGTAGAGGATTCTGCCTAAGATACAGCTGATCAACAAGGCGGTGTAAGATGTTCTATTCAAGCCGGGTGCCAGTAACGGGTTTTCACGCTTGTGTCTGTAACATGTGCTTGTTCTCCTACCCTCAGATTTGAGAATATTTTATGGTACGCTGAATGTATGAAGAAACCGTGTGTTTTAAATAAAAAGTTTTTAACCTACTGCACTATGGAGCGCACCCTTTATTGATTTTCCTTATAGGTATTATTATTTGCCTGATTTTCCATTGCTGCCATATGTGTGTTGTTTCACCATTTTTGCGCTGTTACCCATAGTAACCCATTTGCTTCTGTTCTATATAACGGTGTCACACTATATACATGTGATTGATTACAAGGGTTTGACAGCTGCAATTAGTCAGTTCTTTCCGCAACTACCCACATCTTTTTGTCTGGTGACTGGTGGTTGTACAAAATTTTGTTTTACTTCTGACATCACCATTTAATGCCTGTTTTTTTTATACTTTTAACTGCCTTGGATACTTATAGGCTTATAACCTTTCAACACCTCGTTAAGAGCCCTTCACCTATAGAGTTCACAGCTGAGATACAGGTAGCCAACTAAAAGCAATACAAAGAAATTATCACTGGTAGTCAAAATTTTATATGCAAACTGTACTTAGCCAGGTAGAACAAAGAAAACATCAAAACACAGAGAAAGCTGGGTAAGAACTGGATTCCAGGATGATTAAACTACCACCAGCAGAGATATGTGTTACAGCCGCCGTGTAACGGCAGCCTGTATCTCCAGCTTCTTCCCGCGCTGTCTGCTTACCTTAGAGTCCCGCGGCGCGTCTATGGGGAATCCCCAGCCGACGGGTCTTCTTAGTTACAGCTTCCCTGGTTACCCACGTGCGCCTCTCTTCTCCTTGGCGCACGTTGTTCCTCCGGCTGCCTTGTTATGCGTTCCCCGTTGCCAGGGGAACGCCTGATCGTTCCGGGTGCCATCCAATCAGTGTGTACCAGTTCCTTTATAGCCCCTTCCTGTCTTCTATCTGGCGCCGGTTATAGAGTCTGTTTCAGCCCTGTGACCTGCTACTTACCTTGTGTGCCTAGAGCTTTCAGCCTAGTGAATTGATTATTGTTTGACCCACTTACCTGCCTTTTTCCCTGCCTCAGTTTGCCCTGTGTATCCAGTCCTGGTTCTCACCCTTATTTGTACCTACCTTGCCAGCAATACCTACCTTTACCTTGAGTGCATGTTAATGTTACCTCTTCGGAGGCACCGCTGTGTAGTGCGGGCGTGCAAGTCCTTGTGCGTCTCGTCCAGTCCCGTGAACAATCTTCTGTCCCTCGTGCTGGGTTTTGTGTTGCTTGTAGTCCGTCGCAGTCCGGTCTCTTCCGGACTGGTTCTGTTCCCACTTACTCTGCTGCTCCTTTCCCGCTGTCCGGTTTACACTCTTGGGTTCACCTTCTTTTCCACGAGCACTGGTTCAACGGGGCCCGTCCAGGCTATTGGGCCGCAGCCAATTCCATCCCCGCCATCAGGGGCCCTGGTGAAAACCCCCCGATAGTAGAGTCTCCGGGCTCCGGCAACCGTCTCGGTTGCTACCTACCTCTCTTCAGTGGCTGCCCCGGTTCTCTCCAATGTAAGCCCGAGGTGCCACTACACTCCGCTACATTCTCCACGACCACTCCGGTTCTTATCCAGATAAACCCGGAGTGTCGTAACAATATGAAACAGGAATGGGTTGGTTAAGTCCAGAGAACAAATCAAAAGATTGAATGATCTAGAAGTCAGGCTTAAGCTGGTATATGCCATCAGAAATGCATGTAAGTTTACTTACTGCATGGTGCCGCCATCTTCTCCCCGGCTCTCTAACGTGCATACCGTCACATGAGTGTTACGGTATTCAAATTAGCCATGTGGAGAGCGGCGCTTTCCAGGCTGGCAAGCACACACTCTCCTTACCCTCATAGCATTCTGGCCATTGCCAGGACAACTTCAATTGCGGCCAGCAGTTAGCTTGTCCTTTCAGAGGCTACTAGCCTCTATTTAAGCGCCAAAATCCCTTTCCTCCATGCCGGTTATAGCTCCAGCTTGTCTGTCTCTGTCTGCTCTTTATCTTCTCTTGCCTCTTTGCCTCTCTTTGTCTTGCTTCTAATTCATTGATTACTGAGTGCCATTTGTTCCTATTTGCTCCCAATGTCTCCCTCTTCTTTTGCCTTCCTTTATTTAGCCTATGTGATTACCTTTGTGTTTGATAGTGTGTGTGCTTGCTTGTGTAATTGCCCTTGTTAGTCTTGTTAGTCCTTGTCTGTCAGCGGCTTGCCATCTCCCTGTACGTTGTGTGTTCTCCTGTCCTCTCCCCCCTTGGGTGGTGTGCTCCCACCTTGTGTGAGTCTCCTCTCACCTAGCCTCTCCTCGTTCCTGTTGCTGGTAGCTGCAGTAGTCCTTCTGCCAATATCGACATATTGCTGCCAGGGGCCACGACCTCCAGGAGTCTGCAGCCCAGACTATCCCCACCATTAGGGGCTCTAGTGAACACCTGACTCCCGAATAGACTCCATGCCCTGGTTAGTGGTACAGCTGGGTACACAATATACAGTCATCAGCTGATCGACCCAATGATTTCTGGTCAGATGGATAATCGGACAGTGTATGTATCGGACTGATTTCTCAGAATGCTGACAAAACAGTCCAGAATTGCACTTGACGATAATCGGATTGGCTAGTCTGTTTAAACAGGTAGAGACAAGCAGGGGGAGGAGCCAGCACTGCAAGGAGACCCAGGACAGGGATGCCCAACCATTAAAGTTTTGGAGTGAACGACGGACCACAAAAAGGAGCTTCATAAAGAGGACATCACCCATATGTGCCAGCCCAAGAGGCGTTTATTGTGAGTAGAATAATTCACATATTTATCTCATTGTAAAACAATCTGGACAAGGGTTTTTTCCCTCTTGTTTGTCTTTTTCATATCCATCTTATACTTTGGAGACTCACAGTGAAGATTAGAAAGAATTTGGACTTACTTATAAACTTTTTTTCTGAGAGACCATGTTTTGAATCCTCTAAGTACCATTCATTATATATGTGTTACTACTATCAAGAATTAAATATTTGATTTATTGTATGTATACTAACGCTGGATGGATAGTTACCATATAAATCGATTGTATATATTCAAATTTTCTGAATATATCGGGAATTTTGGGAACTCCTCTTTTTCTATCACCTAGCTGCTGTTGTAGTCCAAGGGAGTGCAGAGATTTACGTTCTATTTATGTTCTATTTTTTTTATTTTAGTCTGTTTAAACAATATAAGTGATGTTGGGCTGATCCCATTAGGAAGTACACTCTTCTCAGTTTCCCCAGTCATCAGACAGTTTTGTCAGGAGCGAGAAAAGTGTGTGCCAAGCATAGGGCTGACCAAGTAACATGCACCTGCAGAAGGAACCCTGTTGCACAGCAAATGACAGGGAATGTAAACAAATAACTTTAATTGATAAAGGAAAACACAGGCTGCGCTTCTAATCAAATATATGAAATGTGTGCAAGTTTATATATAAATGGAAGAGGTGCAGCCAAGGACTAAAAGTGACCACTGTGGAACTACAAGGAACAAAAGACAGGTCCGGCGCTCCAAACAAACATTATATAACACTGTGCACATACATAAAAAGGAGGTTTAGTTCACAATATAGCTATATTGGGTTAAGCTCATCTGCCCAGCGTCAAGGCACCTCCTGTAGGTGAGTCCCTATCCGTTTGCTATATTTAACTTTAATTGTTAACTGTGTTGCCTGGATGTGAGGTCATTTTTAGATAATACTATGCAGGTCCAGTTAAAAGAGAGATAGGGATGAGATAGAAAATGATAGACAGAAAATTAAAATGAGCCAGGTAGGTTCCAGTTCTTGATATTTCACACATGTAAATGGTTAAACAACGAAAGGCCCGATTTTTGGGGATAATAAATCTTTAGCATGCAGATCAGATTGAATCAAAATTGCAAACTTAGATCAGGCTGATTATGTGTATTTATTTATATTTCAATATAGCTATATATATGTCAGTAATATTCACTAGTTAGTATAGCCAAAGTTGGGCTGTAGCTGAAAGGAACAGTTGACAAGGTCTTTTTTTTAAGTTATAGTATTGAACTGAAAAGAGACAGGGTTGATATGTGCTTAATTGGATCTGTCATTGGAAGTGCAAAAAAAAATAAACTAATAGAATACTTAAAACATAGAAACCTTCTGATATTCATCTACAGATATAACAATTTGTGTTGTTTTGCCAAATTTATAGTAGCATTATCTAGTCAAGTCACAACTGCCCTGATAAACTAAAACCGGGCACACACTACAATTGTTTTCATTCTATTTTAAGCAGTGCTTTTTTTGAAAGAAAAAAGTTTCCGGAACTCACATCAACTCACCACATGAGCAGTCACAAGCTGAGCAGCGCCACCAGCCGAGCAGTGCCATCACAACAAGCGTGCACGAAGTACACATGCATCAGACTCGACACACAAGCTTTGTGAAACTTTTAAAACCTGGAAAATCTGTCAAAAGAGGTGCCGGAACTCTGTTCCGGTGCATTCTATGACAAAAAAAGCTCTGCTTTTAAGTAATTATCATGCAGAGCATACAATAAAAAAACACTGTTTAAAGGGACATCCGAAAGCCTTATATGTATTAGGCAGAAAACAAGCACAAGTGGTGAGTCTGGGTCTGCTCCAGTATGCATAGCTAGTCCTAATGATATAATATTTGTCAAAGCATGTAAAAAAATATATATAAATGATTCTAAAATATCTCAAAACATTGCAAAGTAAAAAAAAAACAGAAGAAAATCTATTGCTTTACACAAATGATTGATGTATATTGTTTTTGTCTTCCATACAGATTTGATAAGGTCTCTTGTGTACATCATTTCTGGCTCTTTTGTGTGAATGTCTTTAGGACACTGCTCCATGTTTAAGCAACCCCATTGATTGGCCATGGTTTAAGTGTTGTTCTTTGCTTTGGGCATGTAGGATTCATGGTGCATTAGATAATGAGCATAGTGCATTGTAGATGACCTTAAACAGAACTGAAGGAAATCAACAGATATTCATTTAAAAGTGCCACTGGCAAAGTAAAGGGCAACTGCAGTTTATTGAAACAATATAGTTTAAAAAATATAATGTTGTTATGACATATACATTAGTAATTCAATTCTAATTATTACATGTTTTATATTTCAACTGATGGATTCACTTCTATATATGCAAAACCAAAAGTAGGAGTAGAGGTAATCATTACCAGAGGCAACTGCATTGAAACAATATAGTTTAAAAAATATAATGTTGTTATGACATATACATTAGTAGTTCAATTCTAATTATTACATGTTTTATATTTCAACTGATGGATTCACTTCTATATATGCAAAACCAAAAGTAGGAGAGGAGTAG